>VWZG01000058.1:608417-643231 GCA_013396735.1 Grallaria varia | reverse complement strand
AAAAAAAAAAAAAAGAAATTGTCAGCAGGAAGGACTGCATGAGTTGCTGGTTGAAGTCAGCCCATGATACTTAAGGTGAAAAGGACATAAGGAGATCTGCCATTCCAGGCAACCATTTCAGTCACTTTGATGTCAAAGCCCAAAAGAACAGGGACATGCTGTCATGCAGCTGGTTCCTCTCCAAACACACGATGTCCCTCAAGTTGCCTGATGGTATCTAGCCAGGATGCAGAACATTGTGCTCTAAAGGTCTTAGTGGATTTGATGTAGAGTGGTAAGTGCGGTTCCTTGTGCAGCAGCATGACCAGTGCACCTGAAAATCTTTGGTCCTGTTTCTGACATATTTGCCAGGATCGTAGGATGCCTGACATGTCACCACTAGCCAAGGATTTCTATTATTGCCAACAACCTTCTCAACAACCTTCTTACTGAGAGAAGGCCAAGAATCATAGAATCATTTAGACTGGAAAAGATATCTAACGTCATTGGGTCCAACTGTTGACCTAAGGCTGCCAAGCTCACCACTAAACCACCTCCCTAAGCACTACATCTACATGATTTTTGAGCACTTCCAGGGATTCCATCACTTTCCTCAGCAGAAGACCACAGCTACTCTATAGACCTCTGGGAGATAAGGACACGATGGCCTTACCTAGTCAGCCTAGGCTCCTGAGAGTCCTACAGAAGTTTCCTTGGGCAACGACACTGTATCACAGAAGAGGAAGTCTTTCAGCAGCATAGCTGGCATTTATGAAATTCCTTAAATGTTTTGAGATGCCCTAGATACTTGCATATTGCTCCCCGGCCTTGTTCAGCCACATAGTAAACAGGAAGACGGGCTCCTGTTGTTATCTGGGCTTGATCTGAAAGGATATTACAGTAATAATACTCCAGGGAATTGGCCAAAAATATTGTGCCGAGCCAAACAAACTGGGAGTTTTCTCATCCCACAACCATTCAGACTGAATCAGCCCATTTTCCCGACCAGGGTGTTTTATCACATGCCATGCAGGGATAATTGTGCCCACATTGCCAGTCTGGAGGAACTCTTCCCTTTGTTCCCCTTTCCCGTTCCACAGGCTGAATATAAAAGCAATCCAAGCCCAAGCCTGGGCCCTCAGGAAGAATGGGAAATTTTCTGAATGTGGGAAACAGATGTATCAGAAGGAGGTTGGCTGGGTTAAGTATTGTGCATAACGTGACAGTACAAGTGAGTCTGAGGAAAATGAAGGGAAATAAAAGCCATTCATATGGAAGGAAAGTGTTCACTGCCAGCAGGGTTATGTCAAAGGAACTCTCTGTTTAAAGGCATGAAGAGGCTGTGCAATTACAAGACCCCTTGTTACTAAAGAAGAGAATTTGTTTTATTATGTATTTATTTTGTTATCAGAATTGGTTTTAACCAACACTAATAAAGTGAGGAGGGGTTTTAGCATGAAAAAGAAGATTTTCTGCTGTTTTGTTTCCAGACCTTTCTGGAGCTGGGCCATGCTTTATTGCACTCAGTTTTCCCCGTGAGCACAGGCTTCTCTCTACAGGACTATGGTATTTCCTGAGTTCCCACCATTCCCACTACGTACTCACAGTCATGTTCTTCTTTCTATGTTTTTAAATCACTGACTCAGAGGGTAGCAATCAATGGCAGGGAGGGTCATACGTTTATAGGCTTCCGTACAAGTTCCCAGCTAATGACTTGAACAGAGGTGGAGCAATTAGGGAAGGTCCCGTGGAGAATGATGCTGGAACAGCAAAAGCATTTTGCTGGGAAATCAGAAGTGTGAGAATCAAGTTGAAATATAGTCCGGACAGCCCCAGTGAGCAGGCACTTACCTAGGAAGCAAAAGAGCCAAAGGAGTTCTGTTGCCCATCCAGCAGCTCCATATGTGCCTGGGTACCATCTTTCCTTAAGGACATATACTTGGAAGTTGTATTTGAGAAGGACTTTTGATTGCATAAGTAGGGTCTGAGATGAGCAACACCGGAAAATGTGGCCCAGGGCACTGGTGGAGTCACCATCCATGGAGGGATTTAAAAGACATGTAGACGTGACAACTGGGCACATGGTTTAGTGGTAGGTTTGGCAGTGTTGGGTTAACAGCTGGACTCCATGACCTTAGAGGTATTTTCCGGCCTTAATGATTCTGTGTTTCTATGAACATGCAGGAAACCAGGGTCTTGAAACGGGAACCGCCAGAGGATGGGAATGAATCTACATGATCATGAATGAAGGTGGTCATTAGGATAAAAGGGGAACCACTGTCAGTCCCTTCTTGCAGGTTGATAAGATTTTTTTGTTTGGGTGGTCTTTTTTGGTTTGTTTTTTTGGGGTTTTGTTTTTTTTTAACTTGTGTTTGGGGGTTTGGGGTTTTTGTTTGGTTTTGGTTTTTTTGGTTTGGTTTGGTTTTGGGTGGTTTTTCTGAGAGAGAGAGAGAAAGGCAGGTCAAGTTAAGTTCTCGACCCTTTAATATAAATTTCGTGACCATGCCCAGCAGCCTTCAGGGTTAAAATGTAACAGAGCTCCAAGTTCTTCCCACTGTATTTGCAACAAGTAACTCTCTCACAGGCCAGGGGGGTGGCTTCTCTGAGCCCGCACAATTCACAGTCAGTCAGGGTTTGATTTTGCAAATACTCCTCTAACCAGAGCTTTTGCACACAATGAATCCTTTGACCTCACTGAGCTTGATGACGTGTGTCCTGCTAATTTTTGATGCCTCAGCCCCTGACCTGCCAAAAGCATGGGAAAGCAAACACTGCCCTCAAGGGCATTTCTATTTGGGAAGACCAAGGGACCTTGAACACTACAAGAGGGCCATGATTTTAACGCTGTGAATAAAGTCTCTGTCAACCATCAGCAAAGAGCACTCTGACACCTCAGGGCTCTGCTGTCGTCAGTGTAGAATTAACAACTTCATCAGACAGAGTGTGTATCTGTCCCTTTTTATTTCTTTTTTTTTTTTCCTCCCTCTGAGTCCTCACTGAGGTTTCGTTTAAAGCACTGTTAGACCATGGGTGTTAATTTGCATGGCTGAAATAAGATATATGCTCTAACTTCAGCTGCTGGGCTGCAAGGTGCTGTGAGCAAATTTTAAGGGAGGTGCTGCATGGTCTGTGGAAATAATGTTTTTTTTCTCTAAGAGCCTATGGAAGCTGTTCTCTGCTTGCATGAGGGAGTTATGCGTGTTTAATGAGCAGATCCTAAGTAATAAATAAGATTGGGATCTCCCCGTTTCACAGTGCCATGGGCAGCCTGTGTGCTGTATGACTGATGCATAAGAAAAGGGAAAGCAAGGGGCTGCCCCTGGGTACATTCCCACTGACTCCTAACTGGAAGCTGAGAAGATTGAAGACCTCAGGGCATGAGAGGATCTGGCTGAGATCCCTGAGAGGGCTGTATTCAGGGCACACAATTTGGGAAGCAAATATTCTTGACAGCCAGGGATGATTCAGACTAGACTATCTCAGCCTGCCAGCGGGGATGAAACTACTGCCAGCCATGAACACCTGAAAGGGAATTTATAGGGTATATCCACAGGCTTATATCCTGCTGCTTGTATCCCACATCCCTGCTTGAAGCATCAGGTTGGACTGATGCAACTCAATGTCCCTTCCAGCCCAAATTATTCCACAATACTGAGAAAGGTGGGACCATCAAGCTGAATTCGTCCCCTTCACACAGTCAGTGGGAATTAGGCATGCCATGAAGACACTAGAAAGGGTGTCATCCAGTGTCAGCCCTATACAGTGAGGTACCAAGACTTCACAGGACCTGATTGCTGCTGGTGGCTACAGCAAGGCATGAGATGACAGCTCTTCATGGTCTTGAAGGGAGTTTGAATCCTGTACTGCACATCTGCATTGTAAAGTCATAAATGCAAATCCCTTCTGTGCTTCTCAGGGTGCTGAGTCCCTAGATGTGGGCTCCTTCAGGATCAGGACTTGTGTGGACATCCTCTAAATTTTTGTTTAGGTCCCATTTTAAATGTATCTTGGCTTAAGTGTCTTCAAAACAGGATGGAATTATTTTGTAAAATGTTTCCTTTAATGTGCCTCATTTTCCTACACAAGACACAAGTGTTCTACACAAAAAGACAGGCTGTAGGTCCACCAAGTTCATTGGTGGTTGAAGATGTCTCTGTATATTGTCACCATTAATTGCAAATATACTAATCATTTTTAAATTGAAGTTTAGTATGACTTTTCCCTTTGCTTTCCAAAGGAGTAGAACACAGTCGGAACTCTGGGGATAAGCTTTTGGTGAACTCTCCTGACAGAGCAGCTGACAGTTGAACAAATAGGACTTTCCAGAGGGAACTTTGCAAAGGAAAAATCCTTGTCCCAGAACTGCCTGGCAGAAAAAAACTCAGCATGCTCAGACCCCTTGGAGCTCTGCAGCCTTGAGTAAAATTCTGTGTTTACAACCACTTCATTGTCATCTTAATCTTTGCAAAATGATTGTTTGATGCTCAGACATGTGTCACTGACCTGGCAATTTATTACTTTATAGTCAGTAGAAAGTGATGGGTGGTTCTCAGCAAAGGGAAATGGCTGCTGTACGGGACAGGCAGCTGATGAAACTGACTTCTGCTATTATTTCAGAGATAGTTCCTTTTATTATCCAAAAACCCTGAGTCTTGACCTCTTCTCAGGTGAGGAGGGGGTTGTTGCTCATGGTGACTACCACAAACTAACCTTTCATGTTCTCAGATCTCACCAAGGCAAGATGTGCCTAGATGTCATGCTGAAAGTCATGAATATTGAACAGGAATCTCACGTGTGCCCCAACCCGGACACTGACAGGGGATGTTGAGACATCAGAGTCATGGAATGGTAGAATGGTTTGAGTTGGAAGGGACCTTAAAGATTATCTAGTTCTAATCCCACTGCCATAGGCAGGGATATCACTCACTAGATCAGGTTGCCACAGCCCCCTCCAACCTGACTGTGAATTCTTCCCAGATGGGGCAGCCACAACCTCTCTGGGCAATCTCTTTAAGTATCTCACCATCCTCACAGTAAAGAGTTTCCTCTTAACATCTCATCTAAATCTCCCCTCTTTCAGTTTAAAACCATTCCCCCTTCTGTCACTTTCTGGCCATGTGAAAAGTCACTCTCCAACTTGTACATAACCCCCTTTTAGGTACTGGAAGGATCTAGAATGCATCCCTGGAGCCTTCTCTTCTCTAGGCTGCATAACGCCAACCCTCTCAGCCTGTCTTCATAGGACATGAGTCCGTTCTCCCAGCAAGGCCCAGTGTCCCATAGACCATGTTTTCCAGCTTCCCTCTTTGCTCTTTTCACCCAGAGTAGGGCATTGTGTGACTTATCATCGAAATCCCACTTGGTATCTTAACATTTGAGGTCACAAGGGCAGAGGCTGAAGGTTAACAGAGGTTAACCCAGAAGGTCTGAACAGAGTTCAAGGCAAGCAAAGGACATGAAACACTAGATCAACTGAGTTGGAACAGGTTTACAATAGAAGCAGTGTTTTATTAGACAGCTGACGCAGCTGACGTAGCGAGATGTTGGGTGCATCAGCTTCTCTAAGGCTAAAGTGAGAGCAGCAAACTTAGAGGACAAGTGTTTTGCATTTAATTAGATTGCATGAGTTAGACCACCTCATACTTGTAGAGTAGAAATTATGATAATGAAAGGGAAAAGGTGGTTAATTCCAAGAGATACAGAGAGAACTGGTACATGCAGAAAAAAAGCTGAGATTTTGTTTGCAATCTGGTTTAATAATGCTTGTTGGACTCGTAGAGCAGCTGGTGTTGCATAAGAGAGCATGGTTGGACACGATATACTTTCCCTGGAAATCACAAGAGTAGATCTTGCTTACTCATTTCTTTATTTCTGTCATAAAAACTTGTTCATCCAAGAGCCGAGAGTGTGACGCCAGCACTTTTTTATCGTATAGTTTTATAAACTAGTCAAAATATTCCATACATCTCACCTACTTTTTTCCTCCTCCCTCATGACTATCCAGGTATTTGCATGACCTTTATTCTTCTCTTACATAAGTATTTTGCAAGCGTTTACAAACTCACTGATAGTAAAATTTAATCTTGGCAAAGTTAGCACAGCAGTGATTCTGCCTTCTGCTTTTATCAGCTGACTTTAGTCTAGAAACTTCGCAGCCCGGGTTAATCATATATCTCATGAACTTTATCATCTACAGGCAATGGGTCAGGAAAGTTCACAACCGTTTTTTCCATGTGGGTAAACACAGAGTTCACTACTGGAAAGAAAAAAAAGCCAGCACTTAAGCAGAGCATCTACAGTAAAACAAGAGTCCTGAAACAGGCTCCTTCAGGAGTGTTTGGCTACACAAGGGATGCATTGGAAAGGGTAGGAAGCATTTTCACACCAGCTCTTCTGATTTTACCTCATGTCTGATGAGCCTGGAGGATTCGTTGCCACAGGAATCACTCAAGGATAAATACCACATGGGGAAGACTAGCAGGGTTCAAAGCAGCATTAGGCATTTCTAAGGGGAATGAGAAATGACAGAACTGAAAGAATTTGAAAGGACAAAATGAAGACACCAGAATGGTTTTAAAGTGAAAGATGAGTGATTCAGACTACATATTAGGAAGAAATTCCTTACTATAAAGGTGATGAGGCACTGTCACAACTTGCCTAGAGAAGTGGTGGATCCTTATCCCTGGAAGTGTTCAGGCTCAGGTTGGATAGGGCTTTGAGCAACCTGGTCTTGAAAAATGGAACATGTCTCTGTCCATTGCAGGGGGGTTGGAAAAAGAAGACCCCTTCCAATCCAAACCATTGTATGATTCTATAAACAGGAGAGATCAGAGGTGTGCAAAAAAATAAAATGAGATGACTAAAATTTCACAAGCACCAGAGAAGCTGATACACTGCAGCCTCTGTGCTGCAGGATCTGTTCTCTGGGTGGACAGTTCTGACATCACACTCTGACACAGAGATCTTCAGAACAGCCAAAAGAGTGAAGAGGAACCTTTGCCTCTGGGTATTGATTCATGAAGAACTTCAGTGGTCTCCAAGATGTGAAGTTTCTGACCTGTCACTGGTACCTTGAAGATGTTCAGGACATAACCTAACGATGGCATCTAAGAGGAAATCCCAGAGAGAATCTGTACTGTCTGCATTGATCTTCATGACTGCAGCAGACCACCACACATCTTTTGGAGATGGGGCTGAATTCCCACCCCTACCACATGTCACATATTGCCCATGGGCATCTCATTTTCCACCAAGGCCTCCAGACATTTTCCATGCTACAAATAATAATATAGATTTGTATTGCAGATTCAGTGCTGTCTAATTAGACCAAACGATCTGTGAATTCCCAGTGCATCTGCAAAGATGTGTAATTACCCTTGAGTAATTTTTCCTGAGGGCATTCAGGGAAGTAAAGGATAGTCCCACCTAAAGCTTTCCTGCTTTCAGCAAATTCCCACATATTTCAAAGGGAGGAAAAAGAAGTCAAAAGGACAGATTATTATTTGCTTAATGAATCTGCAGAAGTACATTTCTTTCTGGGAATCTTATTAAAACTCCTTTCCTCATGGAAATGTGGCTGGTGAGTAGATACTTTGTCAAGTCCAAAAGAAAAAAACTGATTGGAAGTCTAATCACATTGAAACCATATGTGCAGCATATGTCAGCAGTTACAGAGGGCTTTAGAAAAAACAACTACAAAACCTTGGCCTCTTACTTCAAAGGGGTTTTTAAAGAGCCAAAATGTTGATCACTAAATTTCTGCCCATTAGGGAAAAGCCATTGGGATTTTGTGTGTGTGTGTGTGTATGCCTGTTGGCACGAATGATTTTGCTACAGAAAACTAACTAGAGGTCCCTACCATAACAAAAAAAATCCTACCAGAGCTGGCTTCCTCCCAGGGACTCTACAGATCCCAGCACACACTGAGTCAGTCTTTTCACAAGCCAGCACTCTGTTTTAAAGCTCTGTCCTGCCTTTGAAAAACGGCTTTATTCAAGAACAGCACCATGGGGCTCTGTGTTTCCTGCCTCCCCTAGTTTCAATATGACATACACACAGTTTGCTCTCACAGGGGCAAATGGTCTCTCCATCAGCTGCTGAGACCAAAATCTCATTGTGGGCTGGAGGAATTAGCACAGACACTTTCTCTTTTCATCTACAACCATTTCTTAAAATGCTTCAGCATGTAGGTCTGTGGTAGAACTCCTTTCGTGCCCTTGATCCTCCTCTTTATTGCTATGAAACACCTTTATTGAGGGAAGACATGAGTTCCCAGCACCAGCTGAAGTTGTGGTACCGAGTCCTGTGAAAATAGGGGTGAAATCCCTAAGACAAATGCTTGGAAACCTAAAGGCAATCTGTAAGGCAAAGGGGGAGCAAACACTCCTTAGCTCGTGGCTTAGTGGTCAGCACATGCCAGCTGTGACTGCAAGCAGGCTTTGGTGATAAGGGTCAGGGTTAAGTCCTCCATTGAAGCCTGTGAATTGCTAAAGCAGACACGAGACTCAAGGTGGCTCAAGCCCCCCATCAGCCACAAGCTTTCTCAGGGAGAAGACAAACTCCCCTCCCAAGAGTGTTTGGGGATAGCACAGACATGAGAGACAGGGGGAGGTACCAACACAGGGGTGTTAACAGCCCCACAGGACCCAGCTCATTGGGGAAACTGGTTCTACCAGGATGGTGCAATCTTCTGAGCTCAAACACAAGCCTTTTTCCTCCCACCTGCTCCCACCATGAAGCTCCATTGGGCCAGTTGCATATGTCTGTGAACTGGAAACCAGCGATTAGAAACTTCTTGAAAAGAGCTGGTGGGAAAATCGATGCAGTGAAAGTGAGGCAGATACACAGAGCTTTTAGGAAGCAGGCTGCCTGTGTATGTGAAGATATATGGATTCTACACCATGGAGCTATTGTAAAGGACACATATGGCAGGTCACACCAGAGCAGACAGGACTGGCAGGCAACAGAAACTGTCCACTCAGGCAGTCCCAGGCCCACTGAGATACTTGGCTGACCCTATATCCTGACCCTGCTGCTCCTCTGGTGAGTGAATTCAAGCTAGCGGGAGACCTGAAGTGCCAACTCATTCACTCAAACTACATGACATTTTATTTAAAGATCCTGCTTCTTGATCATCTGCAAACATTTACCTCACACTTGGAAAATAAAGGATTTATCAGCCATTGAAAGCCACTGAAAAAAGTTTAAAGAAAACTCTTGAGGCCCCTCACTACAAGACATTGAGGTGCTGAAGCATGTTCAGAAAAGGACAACAGAGATGGGGAAGGGTCCAGAGCACAGATCTGAAAAGGAGCAGCTGAGGGAGCTGCCGTTGTTTAGCCTGAAGAAAAAGAGGCCAGGGAGGGACCTTATTGCACTGTGCAACTGTCCAAAAGGAGGTTATAGCCAGATGAGGGTTGTTTTTTTCTTTCAAATGACTAATGCTATGAAAAGACAAAATGGCCTCAAGTTGCACCAGAGGAGGTTTAGATTCGATATTAGGAAAAATTCCTTCCCCTAAAGGGTTGTCGAGCACCAGACCAGGTGATGGAGTCACCGTCCCTGGGGTTTTTAAAAAAGACATGTAGCTGTAGCACCTGGGGACATGGCTTAGCCGTGCTGGGCTAAGGGTTGGACTCGATGATCTTAGAGGACTTTTCCAACTCAAAAAATTACATGTTTCTATAATTAAATTCTTGGTGAAGTTTAAAAAAATTATTTTCTTTTCACATTCCTGTTTTTGTAAGGAAGAGCTGTTTTGTGGTAGCCTGATCTGTGAGTTCAATGCACTTGGGAGTTGAACACACTTCAGTTTCAGACATGGTCCGAAAGACTGCAGAAAGAAATTCAAACCAGCCCGGGGAAAATGAGTTAAGGACAATGGTTGTGACTCACATGAATCTTGGAAAGTAATTTTGCTTGTTTGACCTGGAGAAATAAAAGCAGATAACGCCATATAATCACTTCATGTATAGGACTGTAAGCAGAGGGAGAAGGGCTGTGCAGATTTGCCGTGGTGGATCAAGCAAGGAAGGGGAGATTAAATTTAGCTGGCTATTAGGAACAATTTCCTGAGAGTGAAGACAATTAGGCAGTGGAACTGTTTTGCCTAGTGAGGTAATTACTGCACAAACACTAGATGGACGTAAGCCAAGATTAGATAAGTATAGTGGAAAATGTAGTACAAGGTCTCTCCTGATGAGCCCAGAGGGGCTGGCTTTGCTGGCTGTGTGCCCGGCCAAGCAGTTGCAGGAAACTTTCCCTGAAGTGTTCCTGAGACAAGGTCTTTGTCGGGACAGGGACTACAGGACCAGAGCTGGCTGTCTCATCAATGCAGAGAGCAATGCATCAACCCCACCTGCCATAAAAGCTCAGAAAATGTCTGAGGCGGTTAGTAAATGAAAGCTAAAGGAAAAAAAATCAAATCATCACTCTCAGGGAAGTATGATCCTTATTTAGGCCCCTTAAAGCCCTTTCTATTCCGTATGGGCCTTGGGTGTTTCTGCAGTTGTTTATTCTTGGGGTTTTTTTCTCTTTTCACTGACACATATGGTGTGTTTGCAGAATCTAGAGCCAGGAGAGCTCCCAGAGAAAGGAGACAGATTTTTGGAAGAAATCACAGGACTGAGGGCAGAGCACTTTAAAATCTGGACTGCTGCAGTATCTCCCAGTAGGGGAAAACATGGCAAATCTACATTATGGCTATTTGAGTGCTTTTCCCCACAGTGATGTATGCACTAGCACATAAGGGACAGAGACCTTAAAATAATATTCACACACACCATAGAGCCTGCCTGGCCATAACAGCACCAACACCCTCCACTCCTCAACCTACTTAACAAAACCTACAGCTCTTCCCATTTGTCTGCGTGATGTATAATTAATGTATAATAGATGTTTTTCTACATCAAAATGAAAACATCCATAGGAACATGCTATTAGAGGGATTTCCTGGAAAGTCAGTGCTGACTTTGATATCTCCATTCCAAAATTTACTCCATCCCAAAATTTACTCAACCTTCCCAGTAAATTTTGGGATGGGGACAACCCCATTGCATGAGGAATTCTGCCTGCCAGTGGAGTTTAAAGTCCTCTCCAAAATGTACTTTTCTCAGCTATGACAATACACGGTAACACCTCTCTCAGTAAGCACGGGGAAGATATAGGAGAAAGAACCCATCCTGCTGTCCAGACAAGGCTTCATCTCAGCAGAAAACCCCTCAAATGACCCTGTACTGCGGCTGAAGTCTGGAAGCAAAAGGTAATATGGAGAAAGGAGCAAGTAATTCGTTTTGATCTGGAAGTAGAAGCACAGAGTGATGCTTTTGAGGTACCCAGGAAACCCATCTGGGTACCACAGGATAATCTAACCCCTGGGCTGAGCTCAATCTCAGATAACCCCTGAGAAACCCTAAAAGGGCAGCAATGACTCCTCCTGTTCAACAGCTACTCTATTACTGAAGCATTCTTGGACTGCACCCTGATATAATCCAGTTAGAGGTTATCCCAGCTCAAAAGAGTGGTTCTGTAAGACAGAGGAGAACATGAAAGTATAGGACACTCACTCGGACCAAAGCAGAGCAATGTCCACTCTCAGCCCAGGGTTTTATCTGCCAGGTACTCAATGCAATATGTTACCAGGTGTTTTACACTGGAAATTAGACCACTTAATCAAACTGCCATGTTGACCAAAGGTGTTTTATAGCAGCATATTTACCCACTATATTGGTAGAAAAACTCCTGTATTTATTTACATGACTCATTAAGTAGGAGTGACCCTTTTCGGGGGAGGGACAGAAGGCAACCATTCACCAGCACCATCACCACCATCACTTCAGTTTTTAGGGAAACCCCTCCAATGTGGAAAAAGGCACATCTGAGCAAACATGATAAGGGATGCTGAGCGGGCCAAGAGTGAGAACCTGGCATCACCCTGCCTTCACCCCTCAATGTTTGACATGGAGTCGGGAAGCAGAGTAGCTGAAGCCCAGAAGGTGTGGCTGGAGTGATAATTACATGCAAGTGGTTGCAGAACAGCTGCCCTATGGAGTTTTGCCCCACAGGAGCAAATTGAGGTCCATGATTCCCATGGAGCATCCTCTTCTCTCCCTGTGCTGTGTCTGGGCTATTCCTCCTGCATCTCAATTACACCAGCCTGCTTTGAACAGCAGATAGGTCAGAGAGAGTAAAGAAAGCAACAGCCCACAAACTCTCATTGTTGCCATACAAGTGGACTTTGCAGGCAGACCAAGGAGTAACAGAGCTGCTATTGCCCATGCCAGTCTCTGGTGGTCAGCAGGGACCTTGTTGTACCAGCAGGTTCTGCCCTCCACCAGATTCTTTCAGGAGCCATACCAGATTAGACAGGACAAAAATCCTCTGGAAAGCAACAACATGCATCCTGAAGCCACAAAAATTACACCTGTCAAAATACAGTTTGGCTCCTTTTCTTAGTGGGGGCTCCCCACCTGCAGGACCTCCTTTGGCTTCCATCTCTGCCAGAAGGGCAAACACTATACTTGCCCAATTATGCTATGGTATAAACCAGGGAGACCCTCTACTCAATTCAGTGAAGTTGCTCCACTGATATGTTTTGGCAGGGTTTTGCATATTTGAAAGAAAGTCAAACATGGAACTGATCTTGGACTGAGATACTACACCACGCTATTTTTTTGTGCAGTAGCATCCAAAGATTTGCACATGAATATTATCCAGCCTGGGGATGGAGCTGTATTTGGCCAACCTTCAGGTTAGCTTAAAATCATAGAATCATTTTGGAAGGAAAAGACCTCTAAGACCATCAAGTTCAACCATTTACCAGCAATGCCACACCCACCACTAAACCATGTTCCCAGGTGCCACATCTACATGTATTTGAACACTTCCATGGATGATGACTCTACTGCTTCCCAGGTCTGCCTGTTACGATGCTTGACAACCATATTGGGCAGGAAATTTTTCCTCACATCCAATCTAAACCTCCCCTCATGCAACTTGAGGCCTTTTCTTCTGGTCCCATCACTTGTTACTTGGGAGAAAAGATCAAGCTCCACATGGCTAACAACCTCCTTCCAGGCAGTTAAAGCTTGCAGTTCAATCTCCCCTACCTCAGCAGCGTTGATTACAACAGCAACAGCATGTTAACCATGTCTAATTCCAGAGAATGCTCTCTCCCACAATCCTGACACTCCTTTATCTTCTGCCCTCAAGCTCAGGAAAAGATGGAGGACTCCTGTCATCGTCTAAGGTGATATCACACCAAAGATCCCAGATGCCAAATGGCTTTTCCAAGCAGGATTTACCAGCACTATCTAGAGCAGCTTACACCAAGAATCCGATATGCACTGTGTTGCCCTCAGGATGCAATCCAGCCTCGTCTCTGCTATCTCTTCTGCTCGTACCTACAGTTTGTTCAGACATTTCAGGGATAATTTTACCATGATCATGAATTCCTTTCCTGGCTAGTAGCCCCTTTTGACTTTCTTCATGTAAAGCAGATGTTTCCCACTCAAGTGTATTAGTCCCAGATGTTTCAGGGGTTGGATTAATTCAATTTGCCTGTGCAGGCTTTCTGTTGATGTGCGTCTCTTGAAAACAGTGTTGTTGCTTCTCTTTAAACTGTTCAAACAAGCATGGGTTCTGTGATTCCTGTGACATTAAATCAGGTTGAACACCCCAGTGTAAAGTGCCAAGATCACTGGAGATCAGCTTACAACCCCTCAACACCTACACTGAACCTCGTTCAAATCCCTGGTACCTCCCTCCTGCCAGTGCCCCTGACATCCCCTATCTGGGGTGCCCAGGGGTGGGCTGCAAGAAAGACGAAAGGTCCAAAGGACCTTCTGAGCCACCTCCTTTCTGTGTATCCTCTGTTTCTCCGGTGCCCCATCTCACCATGCAGCCCAACATCCTACACAGATGAAAGGGATCCTCAGGACCTGAGATTATTCTTTAATCATTACCTCACAAACTTGTGTTTTATTTCACTCATATGACACCTATAACGTAAGTCTGGACCTAATGTACTCCTCTGATACACAGTGACATCATGACCGGGCACCATCACAGCAAAAATGAAAAGCAAAGTTCATGTGTGCTTCAAACTGTTGCAAAATCATCCTGAAACTGCTTACAGAAGGAAGTAAGAAATGTCTGTTCATTGTGGTCATCATTCATCACCACTGTCTCAGTCCTTGCCAATTTACAGCCCACAAAGGCCAGCTTGGGCAGGTTCAGGGAAGTTCATGAGGTGAACTTCTACCTAAGCAAATACAGGCTGGGATGAATAATTAACAGGAGCTGTAATATTGAACTGTCCTATGCAGTGTGGGAAACAGCAGAGGGAATATAGAGAGAACATCACTCTTGTGAAAAAGCAGCATTTTCTGACCTTGACTCTGACCTTTTCTGCTCTTCTCTGATCCTAGCAGAAGCCAAAGCTCTACTCCCAGGGATATCATTTGAGGAAAGACAGAAATTATTTTTTGAGTAGTGCTTTTCAAGGGTATACAGTGTGGTCATCATACAGCCAAGTTTCTCTTTTGCAGAGAGGTACAAAAAGAGGGTGTAAGGATCCTCAGACCTGAATTAGGTGCCCAAGTTCCTGTTTACAAACTGCTGAGGGGGTTGAGTGTCTTCTTCATGCATCTAGAGTTGCATAAAGATGCTTTTTTCCAGAGCTGAAGTCCTGTTGAGATACAGCCAGGAGTGCCTCTTAAAGTCTGCTCTGAAGGGCTGTTTGTATGAGAGAAATACTCTCTTCCCAAGCGAAATCCACCGATACTTTCCTATTGTGTGCATCATGTCTTTTCTCAGTTGACTCAGAGCCATGGTTCTCTCCCCAGCAGAAGGAACAGTGTCTACTTACCACTTCAGAACAGCCTGAGCATCCCTGGTGAGGTAGTTGCTATGGTTTGGAGAGCCCCAAAGCTTCCACAGTTGCTCACCAGGAGACTGGTGTTGTTGAAGGAGAAACCTACTTACTAGCAGAGCAGGTTGGCTCTCTTGGTACTAGAGTGCTCGGGAGGACAGAACTTTGAGCAATCTGGTCCAGTGGAAGGTGTCCCTGCTCATGGCAGGGTTTTCAGAACTAGATGGCCTTGAACGTCTCTTTCCAACCCAGGCCATTCTATGCTTCTGTGACTCTATGATTCTATGAAACAGATGCTCACACTGACCCACTCTCCTCCAAACCATCCAAAGGTGAGCATGTTTCCCATCTGTGGCTTCAAGGACTGCCCCAGATACCCCAGACTGTAGATTGCTTTGCTATTTCCATGCAAAGAGCTGCTTCTCTAGCTAGCTCTAGGTACCTTCTGCAGCTGCTTATGGCCATTTTAACCTCTTCAGATGCTTTCTTTTGCCTTGGGCAATGTGTTAGAAGCAAATACAAAGCCTCTAGCAGCAGCACCAGCAGCAATTCATTTTCCTTGCCTAGAGAGTACTGCTGATAGAATAGAATATTTCATTTGGAAGGTACATACAATGGTCATCTAGTCCAGCTGCCTGAAGAATTCAGGGCTGACCAAGTTAATGCATGTTATTAAGGGCACTGTCAAATTGCTTCTCCAACACTGACAGGTTTGGGGCATCAATCACCTCTCTAGGGAGGTGTTCCTAGAACCCTATTCCAGGGTTTAACCATCCTCTTGGTAAAGACATGCCTTAGTGTCCAGTCTAAACCTCCTTTGGCAAGCTTTGAACTGAAAGAGGGTAGATTTAGATTAGGTATTAGGAAGAAATTCTTAACTTTGGTGAGGCTCTGGCACAGGTTGCCCAGACAAACTGTGAGTGCCCCATCCCTGGAAGTGTCCAAGACCAGACTGAACGGGGCTTTGAGCAACTGGGTCTAGTGGGAGGTATCCCTGCCCATGGCAGGAGGTTGGAACTGGACGATCTTTAATGTCCCTTCCAATACGAACCACTCTGTGATTCTATGAGTCCCTCTCCACTTCCTCTACTCGGGAAGATGTAGGGAGCAATGTGGTCACCCAAAATTACATTGATTAACCCTTCTCAGCTCCAGGGTAGCCACACATACAGCCAGAGTCCCTTGGGAGTGAAACGTAGCCTCCACTTTCCTGTGATGCTCTAAAATCTGTGTACCACATAGCTGAGCAGCATGGTCCTTAGTTCATGCCCATCCTAATACACCAGGTAAGTGTTTTCTGATTGTCTGTGTCCAATTCAACATGCATTTCAGGACATGATCTCCCAGGCTTGTCTGCACAAGGTGCTTCCTAAGATGGGATTTGGGAAAACTTACGTTCATAAAAAAAGAAGGTAAATCTGTTTACCTGGTGGATAATCAGTGCTGCATCAACCAATATTTGATAGTGCACAGTAAAAAGCAGTCAAAATACAGGAGACAACTAAGAACTCTACTTTCTTTGTAAAGTTTTACAAAAGAGGCTTATTTAACCTACTTATCTCCTTATTTCAGCCATAGATATGAGTCAGTAACCTTACACCTGCTATAGCATTTGGTGGTGCATATTTTCAGCTTCGGTATTTGAGTCTGTTCCACTGCCAAAACAAGACAGATTTTCTTTGGAGCTGGAAAGGACCAGCCATGGTTCTTCTCAGATTTAAGAATTAAGAAAATTTCTGATATTTTCTATGTAGAAAAATGTGACCCTGATGTAAGAATCTTCCAGTGTTTGTCATAACACTTCTACACACTTGGAGTTGTATAGATTAGTGAAGTGTTTTGATCTTGTTTTACCCAGGGTCTGGGTGATACAGTCAAAAGAAATAAAATCTACTTGTGGTCTCTCTTTTCCTCCCTCCCTACCTCTGTATCTATCATATGTGCCATTCTTTCAGTAACTGAATCCTTTCCTATAAATTCAGTGGCAATGGGGAGGTTTCCAGTAAGTGTCCTAGAGGCTATGAAAGGGTTGATACCATTAAAACACTTCCTGTGCTCAGATTCAGAGCTCGGATTTCAAGATTTAATTTTCTTTATTTCTTGATAGGTTTTTTATTATAAAATCAATGCATTTTACCATATAGACTACAGTAGAGTTTTACAGAGAGTATGTATCAGTTCTTAGCATCATACAGATTCCTAGGGAATTTTATCCAAGGTCCTAAAGCAAACTCATTGCTGCTTGTTGGATGAAGCTGTGTCTGGTGGGAAGTCCTCCAGTCTGGTGTTTGAGGACCTCCCACGCTTCTCTGCAGTCCTGTTCCCTGGGGAATTTCCCTGCTCTTCCTATTTCCTTCTGGTCTGAATTTCTCAGATTTCAGTTTGGCAAACTAAACTCCTTAACAAGAGAAACAGCTTGCTGGGATTGGTATCAATTACACAGAGGTGCTGGCGTAAAAGACACACATTTTTTGAGTTTTGTAAACAACAAGAACTGATGTGTAAGAGGGGTCAAGGCAGGGTCTAGGAAGGAAAGATGAACACCAGCTTGTTTCTCTTTCTCTTGCTGAGTGATAGCACTTGAAGAAATCAGTGAGGGAAGATGTGACCCCATACATGTGTGCAGAGAGCTGCACCAAACTTGGAATTAGAGGTGAGTAGGCTCTGAAGTGCCCAAGTCTGGGGAAGCTGGGCTCAGGCTGGACTCTGTCTGTAACCAGTGCTTGTCTCTGGAGCTTGGTTTTGGAATGGGATCCAGTTCTCACTTAGGGCTGCAAGGAGGGATGGGAACCAACAGGGAGAACAGCTGCCCTCTCATCCCAGAAAATCTCTCCTCTATTTAAACATCTTGTTGGCATTGCAGTTTTTTCCATTTCAAATCTTCCTAAATATGGAGCAAAGGAGGGAGGAGGCAGAGGAAGAACAATGGTGGGAATGGTGTCAGTACTGGGATGCAGTAGGGACGGAGGAATGTTGAAGAGCTAAAGCTCTTTTAGCCCTCAAGCACACAGTGGTTTACAGGATACTTTACAGAAGCATCTGGATTGAATTAGGTATAACCCCTGTCCATCTGGGATTTTCTTGTCACCAAAATGCCAATACACATCTGACTTGTCTTCAGAGTGCCAGGGCTTTGGTGTGGATATGTTTTGTTCCTGCTTTTTTCTCTGGGGTATGATGAGGGAAGGCCAGTAGGACAAGGAGCATCATCATGAGCCAGCAAGGGGGTAAGAAGAGGAGGGCAGGGAGTGTTAGAGGAAATATAAGGAATTATTTGTAAACTACAAAATTTTATGGTTTCAAACGCAAAACATCTTTGTTTGCATTTGCCTTAAAAATATGCGTGATTGTTTCTCCTTTATTCCTGATTTGGTGTCTAATGGAAGCTCTGGCTCTGTGAAAAGCTGGGAGCAGTGTTACTGCTCCTGGTATGCAAAGATGAGCTTGTGCTTGAGGGCCAGCCCAAGGAATTTGGCTCCTCTGCCAAGTCCTGGAGCAGACTGACTGCCTCAGACACACAGCACAGCAGTGAATATTGCTGTGTCTCGAAGTGCTTAACCATTGAGCAGTCTCCAAGGGAGAGTGAGGAGTGGGAAGGGATAACTTGCCTCTGCCAGTTTGGAAAATGTTGAGTTGTAGATCAAAAAAAGCATTTTCTTAGTGAGTTGGACACCTCTTCTTGATAAGGATTCACAGTACCTTCGGACCAAAATCTTAACCAGCATATATGCTGAGATTTTGGGCATCATTAAATTTAAGAGAAGATCCTCTCTCTGATCTCTTTAAGAAGGTGAGAGCCTAAGCACAGTCAAATACATCAGTTACTTAATTCTCTTAGGCTTACTCATCATTTCCCATACCCCAACCAGGCTTTCCTGGGTGCTCCAAAGCTGAACGAGATCTTCTGTCATGTGGTTCATGAGCTCTCACCTCCATCAGCTTTAAAGAGGAGCTGAGATGACAGCACATCATGAGATCACAAGTAATTAGCATATCTTAGCTTAGAGCCCCTGTATTGTACTTTATGTATGTGTTGATGTGTCATGTTTTATCATGCTAATGCTTGCAAAACCCTCGGGACCCTTGGGAATAAAAAGGATTTGGGCATCAAGTGATTGCACACATTGCATTATATCAGTTTGCTAAGCAGTGAATGGACTTAAGCTCACATTTAAGAGAATTTAAGGTTTAAATGCATCCTGAAGGCATCCCAGTTTGTTGGTTTTATGCAGTTCTGCTATGACAGCACCTGCCTGAATATTATTCACTGCGTTATTCACAACAAAACTTTGGAGAAACCTCTATCTGCAGGGTAATACAGGGTGGAATTTTCATTCTGGTTTCTGTTTCAATTCCTCCCTCCTTACACAAGTTGTTCCATGTGGAGTGCAAGCTGCAGTCTGCCTACCTTCCCCTCTTGCTAAAGCTACTGTTATTTCAGATAGAGGTTTCCTTCCTTACACTCCTGTTTTATTCCACATCAATGGTTGGGTTACTTTTGAAGGGTTTGATCTACAGAAGGGGGAAAGCATACAGGCACACAGACAGGGAGATTTCTGAGCACGGCAAGACAAAGCGATCTCTTCTCTCTGTATGCCAGGGCCCTTGGTTTTATTGTTTGCATCAGCCAGGCTCCTGGTTCCAGCTGCAAGTTTTTATTATTCCAAGAATAATCATTTGGCTAACAGAGGCTTTTCCCTGCAGACAGAGGAAAGGAACAACCCAAATTGATATTGCAGATGAAGGTTTGCTTGGAACTGCTTGTAATACAAAAGAGAAAGCAAGTTTTTAAGAGAAACATCTACCTTTTGTTTCCCCCCGTTTGGCCTTTCTCTGTCTCCCTGTCTCCTGCCACTCCTCCACCCCTCAAAAAAAAGAAATGTAAGTCCAGAACTATATAACTGGAAGAAAAGCAGCATAAGGACAGACCACCATATCACCTAAAAGGTAAATTTAAATCCAGTGGCTTATAGCATATTTAGGTCAGGTCCTTTGGAAGAAATGGAAAAGACACACAAAGAAGGCACCTGCAGCATCCAGTTACCATGGGTTGTTATGAGTCCTGAAACGGCTGGTTGGCTCCTCGTGGTTTGAGCTGAAGAATCAGAAAACAGGGTCTGAAAACGGTCCTTTAGTCCCAGTTTCTCACCTATCAGATGGGAGTCTTCCTCAACACAGCAATGGGTACAGGAGGTAGGAAGGCCACCAGTTATTATGGCAGTCAGGCAACACAGAAGATGAGAACATCCTGGGTATGAAAACATTACTTGGTCTTGTATTTCTCTAAATACATGGCTTTGCTGACCAGATTAATTCCCTTCTCTGTGCAAGGTTTGCATTAATCCACAGCAGAAGTGCTTCTCTCCACAGTGCACAGCCAGACTTCTGTCATTGTACTGGGGAGCAGAATACATTTCCAAAGCACAGTGCCTGTCTATACCAAACAGGCTACTTGGCCTGCAAAAACACCCAAAAATTCACTTTTCTGAGAGCAGTCTATAGTCCTGAGATCCCCAGTGCTCAGTCCTCAGTTATTGTTGCTAATATGAACACTACACTTAACCCACAAATCCTAATTGCTCTCCACGAGGCATCCAGATGTATTCCTAAGCTACACACATTTCACTTTTCCATAGTCACAGCTGCATGACTCAGTGCTGTGCAGCAGTTTTCATTTCCAAAGCGTTTTGCAAACATGAGCTGACTAAGACTTGCCAGACCCCATTCTTTGCCAATTGGATTGCAGGGGCCTCTGAGGAGAACGGCTGCAGCTCAGCCCAGAGGTGTAATTTCATTTTCAATTGTATAAGCATTTAGGGGGAGGCTGAGAGACAAAGAAAGTTGTTGTTCAGTTGCTGCTGAGATTGTATGCCTATTTCATTGCCATGTCTACTTATTTGAAAACGCAACAACATCCTGGGTGCTGCTAACAAGCTCCCTTTGAAGCATGGGAACTTCTTGGCCTTGGGGGAAGACAATAAAGGTGATAATTCATGTTTCTTCAGCATTAAATCCTGTGGCTGAAGGAAAGATGATATCCTGTTTCTAAATTTGTTGGCCATCTTCCTTGTTCCTCCTCTACCCTGATGGCTGGAGGGAATCAGAGCAGGGGCTGCAGTTTCTGCAGATCAACAAAATAGATCCAAACAAAAATTAAGTTCCAGTCTCTCAGACTTCTCATGCCATAACCTTCTCCTATCACATCATATCACCTGGAGCCTTCCATGTGCTGCGCCAGTGGTAATACCACATAGACAGACGGGTGATGTCCTGGGAACACCGTAACGTGGGGAGAGCATCTCCATTATGTGCCTCCACAGATATAGTAGTGTTTGGGTTGGAAGGGACCTTAAAGATCATCTAATTTCAAGATCCCTGCCATATGTGACATCTTCTACTAGACCAGTGCCCCATCCAACCTGTTCCAGGTATGGCACAGACACAGCATCACCAAGAAACCTGTTCCAGTGTGTCACTATTCTCACAGTGAATTTCTATCTAATATCTAATCTAAACCTGCCCTCTTTCATTTTGAAGCCATTCTGCCGTGTCCTATAACTCTGTGTCCTTGTCAAAAGTCCCTCTCCAGCTCTCTTGTAGTCCCTTTAGGTACTGGAAGGAGCTCTAAAGTCTCCCTGGAGCCTTCTCTTCTCCAGGCTGAACAACCTCAACTTTTTCAGCCTGTTTCCATGTGAGAGGTGCTCCAATACTCTGAGCATCTTTGTGGTATCCTCTGGACTCACTCCAGCAGGTCCATGTCCTGAGTAGCCCCAGGGTTGAAATATTATCACTGTTAAGGAAAGAAGGTGATTTGCAATTAATATACACATTGCATTAACTGTTCCCAGAAGAGAATGAACTCTGCGATCACAGAAAGATCACAGCTGATCTACATTTGTACCACTCAGTTTCAATGCATTTCTCTTGAGAAACAGCAGTTGCACACAGCTTTTTCTACACTGAATGTGATGAAACATGGACAAAGATGCTTTGCTTATTTCATTTCAACTCTTCCCTCCATACAGTCTTTTCAAGTGTGCTCCAGTTGTTCAGAAGCCCCATGAGGGATCACTGCTCTTTCTGCTTTTCTGAGCATACTGAAACCCAGAGTTTGGGATCCCAAGGAGTATCTGTCTGCAGGATATCAGCTGTGGCCAGTAAGAAATTCCCAGTGAAACTCTTTGGGAATTTATCAAAACACAGAATGGTTTTGGTTGGAAGGGACCTTGAAAATCACCTAGTTCCAACTCCCCTGCCATGGGCAGGGATACCTTCAGGTAAGCGAGATTGCTCAGAGTCTTATCCATCCTGAACTTGAACACATCCAGGGATGTGGGAATTGCCCTGGACTTATGCATTTGTGCTGCACAAAAGGAGGATCAAAGACCACCATTCTGGCCACATCTTATACGGTTTTGAAGTGGTTTAAGTGACAAAACTGACTGCAATGCAATAGTGATTTAGGGTTGTCTGTTTATGGGAGGATTCTGCAATGAACTACTAAAAAAATTGTCTTAAGCATCCATTAATCCAAATTCTTGATGTTTTGAGATGGTAACAGAAGAAGGCTAATTCAAGCTGATGACACCATTCCTTGAGATAGCTGACTTCCCTGTTGTTCCTTGGTGAGGCACGTAAGCATAAGTGTCTGTGGGAGTCTGAGGGTGCACCACAACCTGAGGAGAGTTGGTCTGCACAGTCGATGGGGCTGCAAAGGGATTCAGTTGCCTCTAAAACCCAACACCTCTGTTTTGTTAGCTGAACCTGGACTACATTGATGATGTTGGCTAGAGGCTCAGCTAGCGGAAATGAAAACATCAACAGCCTTTTGAGGTGGTATCGGGTGTCTGACACATCCGTATGGTGCCGGATGACATGACACAAGACCTGCTCACTCCTGTGCCCCGAGGGACTGGCAGTTATGGGACAGCAGAAAAGCCCACCCAGCATCTCACATAACACTGGATGGCTGTGCTTAGGCAGCAACTGCATTACTGTTCACTGCTGCAGGACCTCAGATGTGTATCTCACATGTGGACACCTGAAGGAGACACCTAAATGCGGATACAAACTCAAACTCAATCCAATCCTTTTATGCCCTTTTTGTTCAATGTGCTTTCTACCACAAAATATTTTAATAAACATCTTACCACATATCTTAAAAATTAGAGGAAGATAGGTTGCTCCTATGCTGGGACACAGAGTCTTTGTGTCTCCATATTTAGGTGTCAGATGGCAATGACCCAAAAATGTCATATGAAATATTACTGAATAAAATTCAGTGAGTTTGTAAAAAACAAACAAACAAACAAAAAAGCCCCCAACAACTCACAAAAACCAACCAACCAAACAGAAGTTGTATCTTCTGCTAAAGATGTTCACTTCAAGTTGCCTAAACAGACTATGTAGGCAGATGATAAATCAGATTTTAAGTCAAAACAATGCAAATTTTATTTATGGAAAGCAAGATATGAAGGTGGCACTGATACATAAGCCAACAAATTCTGCAAAGGATGGTGAGGTTTTCAGATAAACCAGACAGACATAACCAGATATTATATCCAGAACTTGTTGGAGGAAGGGTTTTCAATTCAATCTGATTGATGACCCAAACACCAGGAAATAGTCATGGAGGTTGGAGAATGGCTGAAGACACCACACATCTTTTGGGACAGGCACCTGGACCTCCTTCTCACCCCAGTCCAGGGAGCACCACAACTAAGCTATACATCCATAGCTGCCGAAGAGGGCACCCTGGAAATTTGGATATCGTACTTATTTCTGGTTTTGTTTGCTTATTTGGTTGGTTTTTGCAGGTGAGTAATATTGCTTCCATGTGCAAAAGGAATAAGTATTTCTGTGAACAACAGGAAACTCATGCCTGAGCCTAGCATCACAGGGGTATTTACTGCAGCCTAAAGTGATCTCTGCCTGGCTGTGATTTGCTGTTATGCACCAAAACAAGTTGCAGAGAAAGGAAAATATAAATCTTACCAACACAGCATCTGAAATGTGGCATCAGCTTACGAGGCAGTTGTGAGGTGAAAGCTGAAAACAGAGGATGAAAGCAGAAATAACAAGTGAAAGAATATGCTGGGCCACATGGGAGGAGTTGGACTGGTGAGAAGTTGAAGTAGTTGCTGTGGGATGCATAGTCTGATCAATGGTAGCATTTGGGTCCCTCATGGATTTGCATGGGGTCACCAGCTGGTCATAACACTAAAACAAATGGACCACATTATTATCTGCAAAAGGCACAACAGAGTCACTGCTGGATGTGAAAGTCTATAGTGATGCTGAAGGGCAGCAGCAATTATGAATTACTTATCGAAAAGATGACAAATGCATTAAAGCCCACGGGAAAGATGGGTGACACTGGAGCTAAATTTGATCCTGCAAAGTTAAAAGGCAAATCTTTGAGAGAGACAGAGATGGTAATGGCTAGAGAGCATTTCAGGCCATTACTGTGGAATGGTAAAGGAATCTCAGTAGAGACCAGATGGGAAATATTTAAGGAAGAAATAGAGAACACAGTAGGGAACATATTAGGAGGCCTAAGCAAACAAGGAGGAGCTGGACAAACATCAAAACAAAAGCATTAGAGGGAAGATGCAAACAAGGCCAAAGACTATGGGGGAGTGGAAACAAAAGCACAAAACTAAGCAGAGGAAAATTTCCAAAGGCAAGTAAAGCTTTTCAGGGTATAGAGAAGCACCAGGAAAACAAGGTGTGAAATGGAGATGTAGGAAAATTGTGTTCAATGAGAACAACAGTGTGTATGTGCTAGGCGCACCAAGAGAAGACCTGATAGCCTGGGAGCAAATGTAAATGAGAAGGTGGAGCCATGGAAAGAGTAATTGACTGAACACTCTCATTACCATCCCTGGAGGAATTTAAAGGATGTGTAGATGTGGCATTTAAGGAGATGGTTTAGTGGCAGGCTTGGCAGTATTGGGTTAAGAGTTGGACTTAATGATCTCAGAGGTCTTTTTCAACATAAACAATTCCATGACGTGCCTGGATACAATCACCCCAGACCAAGATCAAAAGCATCTCTTGTAAGACAAAAAAAAAAGCCATCAACTCTGAGCCAATGAAATAGAAAGGACTATATAGCAGCAACAGTCCCTTCTATCCTTGTATTAGAAGCATATGTCACCACAGAACTGTTAGAGATCACCCCATAACTGAGAAAAATAGATAGGTTGAAAAATGATGCATGTCATTGCTACCAGTGAAACTATAAATATATACATTAAAGGGCAGTGGAAAAAAATCCCAGTGGAGGTAATTGTGGACTGATTAAAGTAAATTGCATAAGAAACAAGAAGTGAGAAATGCTAAAGTGTGGGAAAGGGTTAGATTAAATATCTGTGTTCTGACTCTGAGTAGAAAAAGAGTACAGATGGCGCCTTTAAAGGTGCTTGTGAGGATTTTTATTTTGAGAAAAGCACCATGGAAAGTAAGAAAATTAGACATTTTCCAGATAAAAGCATTGCAACTACAATTGTTCAGTGGCGCAGTAAGAGGAAGTTAAGTAATGGCTTCAAATCAGAAGGTTGTTAACGTTTCCTCATCTTCCCATACAGTGTAGTAACAACCCAAGGTGAGATGAACCTCGTGACAGTGGGTGTTACATCATTAAGATCCTTACCTTTTGCAAATGACACCAAGCAATTAACGCAAACTTCCAATAAACACTGAAGTGACTGGTGCAGGAGTAAAGACAGCAACTGGAGAGAGAAAAAGGCAAGAAGAGAATAAAAAGAACAATTTGTTTTTCTCAGCCAGCTTATGCACACCTAAGATCCTGCTCCAGAGGTGTTTTTAGAGACATAGTCCTTGGGTAATGCTGCTGTGTAGGAAATCAGAGATATTTGTGTGTCTTCACAAAGGTCTATCAGTCTTGAGATACCTGCAGCATTGCCCTGGGCAACAGGATCACTTGCCCTCAGAAAAGTATGTATCAAACAGAAGGAACCACTGATGTCTTTGGGCCAAGGCAGATGTAGAGCGGGGAAATTTAATATTAATAAAGACAAAAAGGGAGAGGACTCAGATCAAAGGTAGGAGAAGAACCAAGGAGAAAACAGGAACAGTTGAAAAATGGTGGAGGTAATACAGAAAGCAAAGCAGTGGCAGAAGGCCAAAGCAATACATTTAAACTTGACCAGCTTAGTCAAAAGGTCATCAACCACTAGCAATTTTGCACTACAACTCCTAAGAGGGACCTCTGTTATTGGGTGGGATTGAACAGAGAGAGGGGACTGAACCATAGCAGAAAAGTATCTCTCTGCTTCACCCACTCCTTGGAACTGGCTGTCTTATATTGTCTACAACAGCAATATGAACATTTTTTCAGATATTCAAGAAAACCCACATGATTGAGCTTAAAAAATAGTTTTTAATGTATCATTCTGATTGGACCTTTTCTGTGTGAACCCTGAGGAAATAATCTGTATTCACACTCTCCTGGGAACTGCAGCACCAAGGCTCTAGTAATCACTTAATAAAATTTGCAAAGCGGCAGTATAGTTATTTTTTCTCATTACTGACACCAGGAAATGACTCATGGGTGGGAAGACACCCCTGGCTGTCCCAGCCATGAGTTATCCACACAAGGAGGAAGAATGGGACAGAATCTTTTGCCACCGGACATGGGAGTTGTCTCCTGTGATAGCACTGACTATCCCCATTTTAAATGAGAAAAAAAAAATTTACAATGAGGGAATGATCAGAAAATGGGTGGCCAGAAAGCTGCAGTCCATCTGAGGCCTTTAAACCTCATCACACTTTTCAAAAAAAAAAAGGAAGAGAGAAAACAAGAAACTCTCCTACTGAAACAGCCTCACCACCTAAGTCAGAGCTTGTCCTTGATCCTTAGAAACCTGTATGTTCAGTCTGGGTTTTTTTTATGAAATTAAATTTTTGCATCACTTTTCCTCTCTGCTTTCTCTTCCCCTTGTGCTGTTGGGCAACAGTGCACCACTGTTGGGCAACAGAGGGGCTCAAGGGTAATTACCTTTCCTTGGGCTTGGAAAAGAGAGGCTTCCTCTAGGAAACCCTGGCAGCTACTCATTCATCCAAATAATGTCTGAAAACATTAACAATTTGGACAATAGAGTCCAGTAGGCTCACCAAAACACTCAGTGGAAGAAGGTCATAGGCAGAGCCAGCAGTAAAACATTGTATTATTCCAGGGAAAAGATAATCTGCCAAGAGACTCAGCTCTGTTGGCAATACAGCTTCATCACAGCTGGCACAAACATGTTTTTACCTTAGCAGGAATAATACGCACAGCAAAGTGGCACTTCAGGTGTTTATACGTCAAGCACATCCTGAAAACATGCCTCCTGGTAAAACAGAGCTGCTTTATATTCCTCAAGTTTTTTATCTTGGGATAACTCAGGCACTTTAGCTACTCCCATAAGAGAAATGCAGCTCTCCTCTCCCACAGAGTCCACTCTGCCATACAGCTCCCTGGCACGCTCTGAGTCATCAGTATGCTTCAGAGGAAACCATGGGGCTTAGGGTTTGGAATTTGGGATTTGAGATCTGAGTGGGAAGTGATTTCCTGGGGAGCTTTGCTGCAGGCAGCAGGGCAGAGTAAGAGGAAAAGGAAGTGAAGGATGGAGACGAAACCCACCAAATAAGTACGTTTTCCCCGCCACAGATACAAAATACAATAATCTTCAAAGAATTAGCAAAACCTGCTAGACCATTATATCTATGCCTTGCTATCTCCACCTCACAACTTGAGACAGAAAACATCATATTTCCAGCTATAAAATATTTCTGCCCCATCATATCTAGTTGTTTACATTTCAGAGGCAGCTTTCAGCTAACCATCTCTTTTCCATTCCCAGTGTTTACATGCCCATGCATTTAGGTAGAGTAACTGTATCTTCATTCAGCTTCTGTTTGGCAAGGAAGGTCCAGCAAGACTCACACCTTCAACCTACATGTTTACTTCTTGAGGGGAATGGATGAATAAAAGGAAGGCAACACACTGAGCTCACTGCTCAGAAGCGAAAACAAGAGTACCACTGCCTGCTGCACTGTGAAACAGCTTCCTATTGCTTGGACTTCTTCAGATCGCCTTGACCAAGTTTGGCGTTAAGTCATGCTGATGCCAGGGAATTCAGCAAGTCCCTTCCCCTCTCTGTGTCCTGTTCCTATCCGAAGATGTGTGTGCATGTTCCTGCTCTTCACAGACAGCACCATCACTTATTAATCCAGCTTTCATCTCATTGGAGGCTTCTGGTGCTCTTATGTCTTGCAGCAGAAATTAAGTCTGCTTGTTGATGAGGAACTGCAAGGGTGGATTCTTCTGTGATGAAGACCAGCTTCTGACTTTAACATTAAATCTTGAGCTTTCCCTGAAGCTAACTCTTTGTAATATTGAATTATGGAATTTTTGGGGTTGGAAGGCACCTCACAGTTCATCTTGTTCCAAACCCACTCCCATGGGCAGGGACACCTTCCACTAGACCAGGTTGCTCCAATCCCCATTCAGCTTGGCCTTGAACACTTTCAGGGGATGGGGCATCCACACCGTCTCTGGCAGCTGGTGTCAAAGCCTCACCCCCACAGCAAAGAATTTCTTCCCAATGTCTAATTTAAACCATCCTCTTTCAGTTTAAAGGTGATGTATATCTTCTAAGCATTGCTGACAAGCGTCTGCTTGTCTCATTATGACCTCATTCTTGGGTTCACAAGGTTTCTAATATGGATGAGTTTACATTTAGGAGCATGCACAAACAGCCAATGGATCAATGTTTGCTGGGGCAAACTTGCTGATATGAAATATTGGCTTCATTTGTTAAACTATAATGACTGACTTGCCTGGCAAAGACAAGAATGCAATAACTGCCATTTCTCTAGGTAAGTTTAGCTACTGGGTAATTACACTTTAAGCTCAATGCTTTCTTTCAAAGCATTTTCTTGCCACTCAGTTAAAAGTAAATTAATTAAGCCTCAGAGGAACACATCACAGTTTTAAGGTCTGTGGTTTCAATGACAGTTTCCAGCAGCAGCTTCCTGCATGGAGATGCAAACCCATGAAGTCACCATACGAACATCCTCTGGGGAACTGAGCAATGAGAGAAGACTGCAGCCTAAACAGAGGATCTATTAAAGCAGGGAAAGATGCGTATGTCATCTTGTCTGCGATACATACCATGCTCGGTTACCATAGCAATGGACATTATAGGTGGCTTCAGGGGAGGGAAAGAGTGAATAGCAGACAGATAAGACAGAAGACTGTGCTGTACCCTCTGTAATCATTTTCATTTAGATTACAAGAAACAGGATCTAGATATTAGACAGTAGGTGTTTGCATTCTTGTCCTAATCTAACTTTAAAAGTGTCAGCAACAAGGGCATCTTTTGAATCCCTCAGCAGGCAATTCCACCAGTTAGAAGATTTTCATGGTATCTGGCCTCTTGTTGTCGTTATTTCCCATGATATGGTGCTTAATCTTCTCAATTGACAAGCAGAAGCATGCTAAATCAATATTTTCTTTTGAAATTTGGGTGTTCAAAGGCTAGCTTATTGGGTAATGATTTTGTGCTTTGGGCTAAAAACTTGCTTCAAAGGCTTCAGTGCATAGGTGAATTTTACCTTTCAAATTAAAAGAAAAAAAAAAGCATAATCATTTTAGCTTACACTGAGAAAAGTAGAAGAATACAAAAAATGCTGCCTTTTATTGGGACTGGAGTTATTTTGGTCTCTTAACCTTGTTTCTGAACAAAATGATGCCCTTGTGGTCTTTTGCCTAGCAATTAAGCATCAACATTTTTAGGCATGTTGGCCACTATTACCTCACTTTCAGAAAAGTGTCTTTGCCATTCTGTGGGGGTAGGAAGTTCCTAAAAGTTTCATTAACATCATCAACCAGGGAAAGGAGAATTCAACGCAAATTAAAAGGGAATTAAATGCAAATTAATCTATCTTAATGGGTCCTTTAATGGAAAGGCAATCCCTTGCTCATCTTTCAAGTCAGAAGCCAACTAATCAGTCAGCAAGTACCTACTGGTCCACCAGCTGGTACTCAGGGCCCTACCAGCAATGTTGTGGGTTTCCCTTTGCTGACAACGGTAGGGGACACCAGGAGGAAGTGGGAGAACTGCAGGATGCAAATGTTCATCGAAATAGGAAACCAGGTTTCATTGCTTATGGAGCAAGAAAAGTATGTCAACAGCTTTCTCCAACAACAGCGTTTAAAAAGAACCATCTAAATATTGTCTGTTTCCTTTTTTTCCACAACACATGTTGCTGCAGGGCTTGTTTCAGCACTGTACTTGTACCCCTTGAAAAAAAGGCCACAAGTGTTTAGTGAAACTCACAATCCTCTGTAGATGTGAACTCAGTTGAGCTTTAGCTCAATTCAAAATATTATGTGAGTTTAAGAGCTTTCTGGAATGAAAGTTGGACTTTGGAATTTTGAGGGGAAAACTACGAAGGTCTCTTCCAGCCTAAATTATTCTTGGAGTTTGGATATTAAGATCTGTCTTTGTAGTCTGTATGCACAGTACACAGCTCCTCTCTTACTCATTCCTGGTTCTCAACTTGTTGATGTAAATTAGCCTTATTTTCCAGACCGTTTTCTGACAGAATTTTCAAGTCTGTTTTTCTGGATAAAGGGTCTCAACCCATGCTTCAATAAAATTTGGGAGGATGAGATGACAAAAGTATTTTATAGCATCATGTACGGTGCTGATTCCCTCAATGCACCACTCAGACTATTTCAGTATGGATTGATAGAGTAAACACACAATGTGGCTTTGATAGCAAAGATTTCCACCTTCTCAAATGGATTTTGATTCTATCCATTTCAGATGGGAAACAAAGATGAAGAAACCTCTGAGGATTTAGGATCCAAAGACACAGACCTGAGTGGAAAACCCAAAGGTTTTCCTTTGGGTGGTAGGAAGGGTGTTAGAAAGATCCAAAGAAACACCCCTTCAATCTACAGGTTGATTTCTTGATACCAATGTGAAACTGTTCCAAAAAAACTGAGAAGAAAAACAAAAACAGAAATCCCTTTTCTTTACTTCCTTTCTTGTGTGTTCTTGTGAACCTTGGTGACTCCAGGCAGCATTTTTAACACAGGTGGGGACATGACCTTCCATTAGCAGAATGAACTCAATCTACAAATACCACTACAGAAACAAGTCTTGAAAGCATGGCAGGGCTTTCCCACGTTTTGGCCCCACGTCTTAACCATGAATGATAGCAGAAAGAGCTCAGGACACATTGATTTTGACCTAAATATTTATTAACTCAAGAGCTAAATATTGACTAATGTCAAAGTGAAGTCAATATCTGCAATGAGAGTCTCAACATATATAAAAAAGAAACAAAAAGTCCAGTGAGTAGCTTGCTAGGAAACAGTTACCCACTTCAGGAACAGCTAATACAAGCAGATAGACAAAAGCCCCCACTTCCCTTATGTGGGCTGCTTAGGTTCCATGATACCTGAAAAGTAGATGCTTGGCCCCAGGGAGGGAATTAAACTATCATAACTGCCCAAGCCTCTTCCACAGTTCACGGAGAGAGGAACTTAGTACACGAGCGTGTAGTGATAGGAGAGGAGGGAATGGTGCTAAACCAAAAGAGAGTAACTTTAGATTAGGTAGTAGGATGATGTTCTTTAGTGTGGTGAGGACTGGCACCGATTGTCCAGGGACGCTGTGGATACCCCTTGCCTGGAAGCGTTCAAGGCCAGGCTGGATGGGGCTCTGAGCAATCTGGTCTAGTGGAAGGTGTCCCTTGCCCATGGCAGCAGCGTTGGAACTATATGGTCTTTAAGGTCCCTTCCAATACAACCCGAAACACTCTGATTCCATGATACAGTGGACCTGAATAAGACCCTTTTGTTCTCTCTCAGTGAATTGCACTTAGGCAACCCCTTAAAAGACTCAGCGCTCCTGCATGTTACTCTGTGTCTCAGGCTACAGAATAGTAAGGGAGAGGGCTGGCCTGCCTTTCTGATGCTGAATTTTAATCAAAATGCAGAAAAGAAGGTCTCCTTACCTCAAGGGAGATGAAATCCATAGATCATACTAGTCAAAACAGTGTCAAAACTACCAGGCTGTGGAGCAATTGGGGTGAGGGGAAAGCAGGGACAGGGGGTAAATAGTGAGAAAGAGGGTCTTCTCTGTCCGTCTTGCTCCAGCTGAGGCCCCAGGCACTGAGGGGAGCAAAATTCATGTGGTCAGGCAGGAAAAACGACTAAGAGGAACCTTTACCCTTGCTGACAGCCATGGGGCTTCCACCAGGAGAAGTTGGCTTCTGCTTCACTTCCCAAATATTCTTTATGTATTTTTTCTACTGGCTCTCAGTCAATAAAGATATAATCAACATGATGAGCAGAGTGGTGACACAGTTTTCCATACCAGTTCATTGGTCAATACAGGCCAAGTGAGTTTACTGATGAGTGGGCTCCCACCCACAAGATATGGTCCAGCGACAAAGGGTGAGGATGGATGTTGGGAAACATCTTGCAGAAAATGGACATATGAGCGACCTCAGTGCTTTAGATGCAGTTATGCTGCCAGGCCTCTAAGACTGCAGTGAGAAACTGCTTGTAAGAAGCCTCTGTGGAGATCAACAGGGACAAGAATGTAAACTTAGAGAAGCTGCAGCAGAAGAGCTGAAAAACAACGGCACAGAGAGAAGTCACAAGGACTTTATTTTACACCAGTAGAGTTGTGTGTTATTCGTATTAACCAGTCACAGGGTGGTTTGCAGTGTGTGTGCTATCTGGGTTATTTAAGGGGTGTTTTCACAACAATAAACGGCATTGCCTTGATCATATTGGTCAGTTCGTGATGTCCATAAGTTTCCCTCACAATAGATGGACCTACAGAAAAACCTGTATTATTGACCAACACTGTACACAGTAGAGTCCAGTGTGTATCCAAGACTGGCAAGCTACCCAGAATAAAATGAAAACTGCAGCTACAGGTGGCTGTTTGTTTAAGTCTTACTTGTTCCAGGAGTTCAAAAAATTGCTGTATCTAGTTCTGAGTTACTACAGGACTCCCAAAAGGATGGGAAACATTCCCGGAGCAAACAGATAGACTTAACTCTTTCATATTTTCCCAATGGGAACTGGTGATGGTTGTTTACTACTACCTTCATCAGCGTCCTTTTTAACTTCTTGCAATAAGTAGACTCTTCCACAAGCAATCATGCTGGCTGCTGCTGTGGGTTCTTACTTCTGAGAAATCATATCGAATGCAATCAAGCTTGGACAACTTCCTAAGACATCTGCTCTATCTCAGCCACAAAGGAGAGAGTTCATGAGCAATACCTTGCTCAGCAGAAAGGGAGGGCTCCTTCTTCTGCATGAATATTCTCATATGGGGGAGAAGATTAAAGGATTGCAAGGCACTGATCTGGCTTTGTGGCTTTTTCCAACAGTTTGGTGCATGAGAAACCTCCTTTCCGGGATTGCATAACAAGAGGAAGGGAAATAAGATCTCAAGGAGGGACTCAAAGATCATCAGGCAAAACTCCAACACTAGCTCTTCTTACTAATCCATCTTAAGTCATCCTTATTCACACTTCAACTTCTTTTGCCTGCCTTGTCTATTAGCATTTATTCAGGAGAAACTCATAGTGACTCAGATGTCTTTCCTTTGGCTTAAGAGTTGTCTGGATTTTAACAAGTCAAACCATGCATGATGTTATCAGATGTTGAGAAACACAGAACTGAGCTGGTGTCTTCTGGGAACAGAAGACACGAGGAAGGCTCAGGATGGCCCTGGAAGAACCTAACCGGGGGAAGATGTCGTATGGTTCCCAGACCTTTTTGAAGAGTTCCATTTCCATCTTTCACCCTCCGCTCTTGTTCCAGGCAGTGACCTGTCTGAGAGAGGTAGGGAAATTTGCCAAAATACAGCATAGCTGGTTTTGCATAGGAAGGTTCAGCCTATGGCACACACAGCTCTGAGGAAACTGTGCTTTATCTCTACAAATGTGTGCTCCCATGTGGCAGAGAAATAGAAACAGTGATGGTGGGAAATATGACCTTAAGATTAAATGTCCCTTAAAAATTATCTTGGTCTTACCATGATAGTTAACTGTTTGATCTGCTGGAGAGCCATGAAAATGCTCAGAAGGTTCAGAGGAGAGGAGAGGAAGGGCAGGGAGAGGAAGGGAAAGGAGAGCAGACCCTAGAGCACCTTCCAGTACCTAAAGTGGCTACAAGAGGGCTGGAGAGGGACTTTTGACATGGGCATTGAGTGATAGAACAAGGGTGAATGGCTTCAGACTGTCTGACAAGGGGAGGTTTAGCTTAGAAGTTAGGAAGAAATTATAGTGAGGATAGTGAGATACCAGTACAATTGTTGTTTGAAGTAGTTAAGAATCAGACGGATGAAGAACTAAGTTTGTGTTAGCATCACACCAGGGCTAATTCTTGATCCCAGATCACCCAGAACTGTCAGACCTCACCCTGTCATGATTTTGGCCTACTCCATCAAACTGGGGAACTTCCATTAAAAGCCCTCTTAGCACTAGGCATTCAAGCCAGGACATCTCTCAGTCAGTTATTCTTTCACCTAACCAACAAAATACCTGAGTACACAATTGTTACAGTTTTAGAATTTATCAGAATTTTTCCTTTCCCTACCAACATAGACTTTGGGAGCTGACACCCTCCTCGAGAAAGACCTGGCTAATGATCCGAATTTCAACCTGATGGGTAGGAGGGGGAAGAGGGGAGGAGAGTTCTTTTGTTTGTTTTGGGAGTTGGTGTTGTTTGGGTTTTTTTCTTTTCTCCTCTCACTGTTTCTGTGGCAGTTTTTGGGGAAGGAAGCACCTCGGAGGGACTCCTGCGGTTTTGGCGCTTTTTTTCCCCTGGCTCCCGTTCCTAGCCCGGTGTGCCCTGTGCTTCAGAGGGACAGTCAGTCTTCATCGCTTTGGAGTTACTACAGTTTTCCTGAGGCACCGACGG
>VWZG01000058.1:529419-606007 GCA_013396735.1 Grallaria varia | reverse complement strand
GTGAGTCCCTCCCTGCGCTCCCATTCCCTCCCTGACCCGCATCGCTTCCTTGCCCCCCTCCATCCCCTCTCTGCCCTCCCGCATGCCTTCTCTGTCTCCCCCCACCCCCCTCCTCGAATGCGCAGAACCACGAGGGCTTATTTCGGGGAGGGGGCGAGCTGTGTGTATCGGAACGGGATGAGCCCTCCCTGTCGCCTCCCCAGCGATGCGCAGGGCCAGCCCCCGGGGTGCCTGCTGGGGAGCCTTCCCACCCTCTAAATGAGCAAACTTTTTTTGGTGTGATGAGTTTTTTCCCGCGTGGGGGCTCAGCGGCCGGGGGTGCAGGGGAAGGGGAAGCACAGAGGTCTCGGGTGGAGGTAAATTACTTTTTCCCCGCCTCTGGTTTTTCCAGAGGGGGGAATTTTGAGATGCAGCGGGTGCGTACGAGCCCCCAGCCCGGCTCCCCTCCCGGGGTGAAGCGTTTCCAGCTGGGATCCCTTCTCCTTCCCCCCGTGGAATGGTGGTTTGTGGAGTGCTCGGGATTGCCACGGCTGCAGAGTAATCCGAGCAGCAGCTGGAGGCTTCGCACCGCCTCCCGTGCCCGGCTTCAGGGCTTTGATTTCACACAGGGCTCCCTGTCTCCCTTCCTCTCCCTCCCCCTCCTTTCCCAGCCCTCCCCTCCCGTCTCGGGGGCTTTTTGGTGGGGTTCTGGTGCTGGGAAGCTCGCAGGGTTTTGCAGCTTACTCAAGGTAAGGGGAGAAAAGAGAAGGGAGGGGAGGGAAAGCTCAGAGGGGTCGGCTGGATGGGGTGAAGAAGCTAGAAGGTGCAAAGGAGGGGGGGGTCTTTTCTCCCCGGGTTGCATTAATAAAGGCACGGCTAAGCTCCCTGGTTGGGAATTTCCCCTCTCTAAGTGGATTAAGCTGGAAGGGAAGGTGTGTTTGGGGAGGGGGCAGAGGAAGCAGACCAGGCTTTATTCATTCTGTCATTGAAAAAAAGAAGGAAGAAAGAAAGAAGCTGCTGGTTGTGACTTCTGAAGCAGGAGGTCAGAAAGCCCGGGCTTCCCCTCACAGCGCACACACCCTGTAAACTTTTAAGCAGCTCCATGGAAACTTGTTATTAATGCTGCAGTCATTAAAAGGCACAGCCCACGGCAGATTTATTAGCTCAGTAAACCGCAACACGTGCCAAGCTCTCTGGAAACAAAAGGGTCTGTCAAGTTTAGCCCTCTTGCTTCATATTTGAGAAGGCTGGGAGGAGAGCGGTGAGGATGGGGCTGGTGGTGAGGATGACGCTGATGGCTTGTGCCGTGGGGAAGTGGCATCGCCTCCGTTAACCGCCGCGCTCCGCCGCGGTTTGCGAATGTAATTCGGCGGCAGCGAAGACATAGGAGCCCGGCTGTAAGGAGAGCACGGCGAGCCCCGCTGAGCTCATGGCGCTCATCGCGGCAGCGGGACGAGCAGCCCGCCGCCTCCCGAATGGAAAGCTTTCCCCGTGTGTCTGCCATGATAAATCAGCTGCCGTCAGCCTGAATAACAGCATTCACCGAAGTTACAGTAGGAAACTTGTCTGGGCGGACACTATGCCATTGCTGTGCAGATAGCTGCCGGTGCCGATTGCTGGCGTTGCGTTGAAACATCGCATTGATCGCCGCTCCGAGGGTCAGCTGGCAGCACCGGCTTATTGCAGCGGTAAGGAGCGGGGCGAGCGCCGGCAGAAGAGGTGCTGGGGAAAGGCAGACGTACAGCAATGTCTCGCCGATCTCTCTGGGAATAAGGAGCACGCTGGATGCGTTAGATGCTGGAAGGACCAGAGGGAACCTGGCGTGTCACTGGGGGCATTTGCAGGCTTAAACTTGGCTGGCTGCTCGCTGTCGGCAGCCAGGCACTCCCGGCAAAGCGGGTCATTGTCTGCCACCGCCCTGGTGCGGGGCAGGGATCACGTCCCATCGTGACCCACGGAAGCCAGCCCCTGTCCCAGAGAAGACGTGGGAGGTGCTTGCTCACATGTGGGTTATAAATGGCCCAACGAGGACCTGCCGTCTCCCGTCTCTGGAGGTGGTGGGTGCACGGGGTGAGTGACGTTTGGCACAGAGGTAGGCAGGAGGTTGCGTGGCAGCACTGGGACGAATTTTCCCTTGCGGCATCCTGGAGCAGGGGAGACATTCCTGGTTTGTGAACGAATTTGAGCAGCTGCTGTCAGAGCCGTTGGGGAGCAATGGCAAAATGTGTGGAGTGAACGAGGCTGTGACAGACATCCCAGGGGACGTTAATTTCTGAGGACAAGGTGGACTGACAGGAAAGGCTGCGGGGTCGCCATGAGGGTCTCCTGCACCTCTGTTCTTTACAATGGAGTTCAAGGAATAAACCAGCATTAAATGAGTGGGAGAAAACTGGGAGAAAAGAGCTGTAAAACAAAAAAACATGCAAAAGTTTTTTTTGTTTTTTTTTGTTTGTTTGTTTGTTTTTTTTTAATAGGAAAAGTATCTTGTGCACCCCCAGCCCCACAGAGAGCCGCAGTGTGTGCCACCCCAGCGTGAGACAGAGCTGGGAGAAAAAGGTGAGCAACCGTCTTCCAGAGGTTTAGAGTTTTCCCTCCATCCCTAACTGCTTTTTGTTTTTTCATCCTCTTTCAGTCTCTCCCCTTCCTCCTCCTCCTTCTCCTCTCTTGTTAACTGGTTGGTGGGGAGAAGCAGAGGCTGAAGGGTGGCATAAGACAAGGCATGCTTGTCCGGCAGCCCTCCTGACCCCTGGCACCCCCAGGCTCTGCGCGGTAGCTGCAGCGCTGGCCGCCTTGGCGGGCTATCAAAAGAAACTTCCGAACGCCGAGATGTTGAGGGCTGCGAAGAGATAAAAGCTGGCTTGAGCAAGCCGTTTCTTGTCTTAAAACTTGGCACCTGGACCTATCGAGGCGAATGTATGAACGAGTCAGCCATTCATTGCAGGGAAACCTTGAGATTTTCATTTTTACTGCCATTTTTTTATATATGTATATTTTTGTGTGTGTTTTTGGTTTTGTTTTAAATTTCCTGGGAGTTTCCATTGTATGCATGCTGTGCAGCAGGGGGTAGCAAATACGTGCCCTGGGAATCGCCTCAGCCTCCCTGCTCCACTTGCAAACACTGCAAGAGATTAAACCAACCTGGGTGCCTTAGCATGGCACATTCCTGAGTTGCATTAAGCAGCCTGGAAATCTGCATGTCAGAGTAGTGGCAAACTGGAAAAAAGCACTTTATCTTCACCGTAGCTGACAGAGGGCCATGTGCTGTGTGTAATATCCAAGTGCCAGCATCTGTGGGATTTCCTTTCCTTCCCCTTTTTCTCCTCCTCCTTTTTTTTGCAGTCTATGTTTCTGTGATGCTGACTCCTCTCCTTTCCTCTGATTCTTGCCGGTAGCTCAAACCCTAGGGTGGGGAGAGAAATCAGAGTGGCTTGGGTTGGACCTTAAAGATCACCCAGTTCCAACACCCCTGTAATGGGCAGAGACATTTTCCACCAGACCAGCTTGCTCAAAGCACCATCCAACCTGGCCAGCATTTTCAGGGATGGGGACTATTTTTTACGGAATTTGGGGTGGGGTTTTTTTTGTTGTTGTTGTTGTTTTGTTTGGGTGTTTTTTTTGTTGTTGTTTTGTTTTTTTTACTTTGAATAAGATCACCCTTGTCAGGAGAAATTGAGACTTAAAGATGAATTTGTGTTGTGACAGATGGGTCAAACCAGATGTGATTCCTCAGCCCTCTCATGTCTCAAGTGACACGTGCATGGGGCTCATGTCACTTGTCTCCAACTGGGGGCAGGGCACATCCCTGATTCAAAACTGGCCAATTTTCCTCCCCAGCCCTCAGGATGAGATGTCTGTAGCAGGGGGCATGGTGAGGCCGAGTTCCACAGAGCAGGATGGAGGAGATCCTTCCTTTCTCCAAAGCCCTTTAAGCCTAAGCAAAGGTTCAGTTCACACACAAGGTGCAGTCCCTATATCTATTCAGGACCAGAGCATTGCTACCTCTTGCAAGATACCTGCAACTCATAGGATTGTAGGATCATAGGATAACTCTGAACCTGGCCAGTCCTGTCCAGTGGGGGAGAGCACTGCACTTCTGGACCATCCCCAAATGTTCCATGGCAATGTCTCAGTCTCCTGTGTTCACAACATGATGCATGGTGGCCTCTCCTGGAATTGAGGGAAGGAACAGGGTGCAAAGGGTCAGTACCATGTAGCCCATCTGGGGGTCATGTATCAGGATGCTGAGATTTGAGAAGTCTTGCTCTGCTTGTCTGTGAAATCAGATCAAATTGCGTCAGGAGGTGGGTTAATACAGGGTTAAATGGTAAAGGAAGATGGTTGTCTGTGTCCTGGATGACTTGCAGCATCTCCACGACATAGCAGAAGTGCCACAGAGCAAGGGGCAAGGATAGGGGCAAGGATAGGGGCAGGATGGAGGTGTGGAAGGTGAGCAGCACAGGTGGGCAGAGGTTCCTGGAGGGGCAGGTATGCTATTTGCTGTCACTGAGACTGCAGCCATGCTACAGTCCGTGGACACTGATTTGAGAGACACTTAAATACTTCTCCACCACAACCACCTCCCCCAGTGGCCCCTTCCCTGTATCCTGGCCTGACTTCCCATTTTGCAGAGGACAAAGCAGGGCTGGTGTCCCTAGAGTGTCCAGGCCTGACAGGAGCCAGACCTGGTGCACAAGGACAGCGGTAGCATTTGGCTGGACCAATTGTGGCAGTGGCAGTGTTGGCTGAGGGCTCCTGCATGGATGAGCCCAGGACATCTTGGCTTGTGTTGCCTTCGCAGTTAAACCTGGGGATGGTATCGCAATCCCCACACAGGAAAGAACACCTTTTGGTCCTGGTGCTAGTAATTCTTAAGGTGTCGGGAGGGAAACTGAGGCACGCAAATGAGGATTCATAGTAGCATCAGTGGTGAGAAACGGGTCCTGCCAGGGAAATGGCTCTCCCAACCCCCTTCAGATGTTCTTTCTCCAAAATCCTGCACCAGCCGAGAGGGTCTGGAGCATCCTGGGCCAAGGAGAGGAGGAGAAGAGCTGAGGAGATACTGCACCACCACATCGCTGGGGCAATGAAGCATCATCTGGAGTGGGAACTGTGGTGGTGACAACATCCTTTTGGTAAAACCTTGACTAGCTTTACCTAGATCTCCTTCCCCTCCCCAAGTCCCCCTTCCCAAATCTTTTAGGAGACCTACTGGGTGTAGCAAATGCCTCATGTACTTTGCTGGGATGGGGGCAGCTCCTGAAGCTCCAGCTGATTCTCTACCGAGCAGTTTCACTGGCCTTCATTGTTTGCAGCGTCAGGATGCAAGAATTATTGGGGGGAGGAGAAAGGGGTGGGAAGAACGGCCATGAGGGGAATGAGATGGAGACTCCAGCTGTGCTGTTTGCAACAATAACAGCCAAGATTGTGTTTATTATCTCCTTAGTGGAGGGTCTGCAGCTGCATGCTGAGAGCCACAGACGGCAAAGGGGCCCCGAGATTATTGTGCGTGGAAAAAAAAAACCCCAACACCAAAGCACAAAAATAAATAAAAAGCCCACAAAGAAGCCCTGGGCCAGCTGGAGCAGTGCCAAGGGGCACCCAGCCTAACTCCCAGCCTCCTCACTTTGCCCTTCCTTATTGAAGTCAGCAGCGTCGCAGGGCTGTTAGGATAAGGGAGGTTGGCAGCTGCTGCCTGTCAGAGAGCTAAAGCTGCACGGGGTCCTCTTAAAATCCTTCTGGGGCTGGAGGCATTGCTCAGCCAGGGCGAATTTTTTTCCTTCTGATTTCTCATTACTTTTTCCCGTTGCTGCACCATGACCAAGGCATGCCATCAGAGGCAGTGTTTGGACAGCTGATTTGGAGCCGCCTCTATTTCAATGGATTCAATTATCTTTGAGGTCTTTCCCAGCCGTAATGAGATACAGGATGATGGGGCTGTATTGAGCTATTTGGTTTTAGTGTGATGTGTCTCACCAGGAAGGGCAGAGGCATCACCCTGGGAGGTATCACCTTCTCCTGGCAGCATCCCTCCTCTGTTTTGCTTTCTTCTCCCTGTCTAGCTCATCTTTTCCCAGGGAATCCATTCATGTCTGCCCATGCAGCATGCTCCTTCTGCAGTTTAGACCAGCCCCCCGGGGTGGTTGGAAGCAAACCAGGTCAGAGATGTGGCATACATTCACAGATATCACATCTTCTTTCAGTGACCAGATAGCTGCTGGTGGGTCCTTGCAACCTGCACTTTCCTGGGGTGGAATATTATATGTGCCATCCCAGATACATGCATGGCATGTGGCATTTCCCAGTTGGGCACAATGACAAGGCTCATCAGCTTTAACGGGTAAAACCAAGAAGTAACCTTCATGGGTTTGGTTTCTTCTTGCTGTGCTGCACCTCTTAATATTCCTTTCTGGCATATGGTGTCATCCCCGAGTGCATTCCTCTGGAGTTATATCATGTCTCTGGGAGCTGGAGGGCAAGGAAGAAGTAGCATTGTAGCAAGAGCTGGCACATGAACCACCTGGGATTGGTAGTCAGGTGTGCATCACCAAGAGCTGAGGCTTTAGGAGAAGCTTGCTGTGATCATTTTAGCTTTCAATAATTGACCAGTTAAGAAGAAAGGAGAGTTTAATCCTCCCAAGGTTACTAGTGTGCTTTGGTAAAGCCTGGGTAGTCACAGGTTCCCTTTGTGCCTCACAGAGAGTCCTTGGGCATTGGGGATGTTTGGGCTGGAGGATCTGCTTGTAGCTTCACCAGGTCTTTGTACAGCAAAATGCATTAAGACTGGAGTAAAACTGTAAAGTTCTCCTTTGGCTATGAAGGGCTGTGTGAAGGGTTGGTCTGTTCCCAAGTTTGTGCCAAAATAACAGAGACCTCCTATTCTGGGACATGTCACTATGATAAAAATTCTATTCGGGGTGAGTTTGAGGTGTGTTAAGAAAATATTTGTGTTCCCAGCTGAGGTGAGGACTCTGTTATACTCAGTGAGTGCCAGGATAGTGAGACCTCCTGTTCCTTGAAATGCTCACAAATTAAAAAGCAGAGGATGAAGGACGAGAAACAGGGCTTGTTGTGGGTAAAAGAATTCAGGGTAGTCGTGACTGGAGTGTTTCTAGAACAAGAGAAAGTCCTGAGCTGTCACATCCCTTGCTTGATTCCATGCATCACAAGCTGCTGGTAACCAGTGTGTGTCTGCCAATGATCCCAGTTTGAGCGGTCCTGCAGCTGGCATAGCCAGGAGGCAGTGGTGGGACTGGGATGCTCACATCCCGTCTGCTCCCAGAAAACCCTGTGAATCCCTCCCGGTGTTACGGGGATGTGCTACACCACTCCAACACCCACCTTCCCCTGCCCCCAGCCACTCAGGTGGCTTGGCAGACAATTTCCTTTTGGGAATGCCCCCTCTGGGCACAAGCGCAGCTTGACTTGAAGCTGGAGAGCAAAATTGCTTTCAAAAGCCACAGGAGACTAATTCCTCCACCTGGAATAAAACTGCTGGTACCCTGACAGCTTCCTGGGCTGAGCAGAGAAGAGGGAATTTTGTGCAAACCCTGGTGCCATGATGATTTAATTCCTAATTTGCCCGTGCTGGAGGTAGCACCAGCGTTTTCCCACTTGAGGCAAAATTCTCAGTCATGGGCTGCTGTTTGGTAACAAAATGTGGCTTTTCAAGGCATGCAGCTGTCCAGGTGGCAGGAATTGTATTTCAGCCATGGATGTAAATGAGCTGGAACTTATTGTATGGGCTGGCAGACCTGCCTGCACATGTTACCTTTTGTCAGACCCCAAGATACACCACCCCACACCTTGATTTCCTCCTTCACTGGGGATGAGGGATGCTAGAGGGGGAAGCTTGCACAACCAGAATAAACTATTAGCTGTTTAAACACTAGGATGATAAATAATCTGTGGCCTCTTGCAAAGCAGATGGGATTTGTGACATTAACAGTTGAAACAAATATTATTTTAGTAGGTTTCAATTTGTTTATTAAATAAAGGACTTTTTTTTTACGTTAAAAAAAAGAAATAGAGCAGAGACTTTCAGCTGACCAAAGATGTCAGTCTCTTCTCCCAAGTAATAAGCAATAGGAAAAGAGGAGACAGCCTCAAGTTGTGCCAGCGGAGGTTTAGATTGGAAATTAGGGCAAATTTCTTCACTGAGAGGGTTGTCAAGCATTGAAATAGGCTGCCAGGGATGTGGTTGAGTCACAACGCTGGAGGTATTTAAAAAATTGCATAGATGTGGCGCTTGGGGGGCATGGTTTAGTAGTGGATTTGGAAGTGCTGGGTTAACTGTTGGATTGAATTATCTTTTCCAACCTAAATGGTTCTGTATTTCAAAACAGCCCCATAATGTGGAGCTGTAGGGTTTGGAGGCGCTGGTTCCCTCTACATCAGTCCCACAAGTCTTCTCTGCAGCCTGCATGGTGGGTTGAGGGGAAGCTTGGTTTTGGCTTTGGGGTTGTGAAATGCTTCTGATGCTTAACAATTTGGCTTTGCTCTTGCTGATCTTATCTATCCCATCCCCTGAAACATCTACAAAAATCTCCCCAAAGGATGAAGGGCATGGGTTGGACACTGGAAAATAGTTGCTGTTTTGGCTCAGCAATGTCTCTATGTCCAGAGAGGAGAAAAGCAAATGGAGATAACTAAGATTTGGGGAAAATGAGGACTGGTGCCTAGTTTTTTCATTCCTTGTCCCTTCTGGCTGTCTGCAACCCAAATTCCATGGGTTTTGGTGAGATTCAAGTTATGCAAAGACAGACTGGTTGCAGAGCAGTGGGGTTCTTGTCCGTATCTTGAAGCAGTGTCTTGTCTCTGTTTATCTGGTTTCTCCACTCCTGGACATTGAACGTTGACTTGAGTGTGAGATTGAGTATGAACATCCAGCCAGTTCCTTACCACTGAGTCATCCATCCATCAAATCCATGTTTCTCCAAAGAGACTAGAACGCTGTGTGGATCAGTGTCAAATGCTTTGGACAAGTCCATACAGATAATGTCAGCCACTCTTCCTTCATCCACCAACACTGTAACTGTGCCATAGAAATTTGTCCAGCCAGATTTGCCCTTAGTGAAGTCATGTTGGTAATCACCAACCACCTCCTTATTTTCCATGTGCCTTAGCAAAGTTTCCATGAGGATCTACTTCATGATCTGGCCAGACAAAATAATTAAAGCAGAAAGAAATTCATAGAGAAATATTTTCTTTTCTTTTTCATTCCCTGCATTTAATTCTAATTTTTCCCAGTGAGCAGGAAGATGGAGCAGAAAGTGTTCAGGTACCTGCAGGATGATTCTTAGCTCCTGTTCGAGCCCTTGGTGTCTCTTTACATTGAGCCATAAGGGCTAAAGCCACCATTTCCAGTGGCTGAGTATCCCCTCATCCCAATGCTTGGATCCACTGGTGAGGGAAATAGGATTGCACATCCCCTTTTTTATATCCTATTGGGTAACTGGGGATGGCTCTGCTGTCTCAGAAGCTTTGCAGTTTGCACTGATAGAACCGTCAGTGTGAAGTGAAGGGTAAAAACTTAACTTCCAAAACTGACTTGTGCAATATCTCCTCATGGAGGGCTACATGAAATTGAGTGCAATTTGAAAGAGCCAAGGGACTAATTCTCACCCTGATGTCACTGACACCTCTAGTAACTCCACTGAACTCTTTCAAACCCATCTAACAAATGCAGGGTCAGACATGAAAAGCAGGTACTTCTTGGATTCCCATTAGCTCTCTTCTCCCTAAATCCAAGAAGTCACAAACACTGAGTATAAAACCAGGACTGTTTGCAAAGTGTCCCCCACACCAGCAAACAACAAAAAGTAACAAAGGGGTCAGAAACCACTGTTCCCATTTACGCCAACACTTCTTGCTGAGTTTTAATAATATTTATCAACGGGGTATATACAGCTCTTTGTGGCGTGCATGTGGGGAATCCTTCTGCAGGCTAAGCCAGTCTGAATCAGGCAAAGCAAAAGTCTGCATGACCTTTACTTTCAATGGATTCACACACACACTCACACACACACACACACAAACAAAAAAACCCACAATGACCTTGTCAGCAGCAGTCTCTTTATTATGGCAGGGGTGTGTGTCTGCAGTTAAGGGTTTAATGGTCTCTGAGTGTAGGCTGGTTTGAGCTAGTTTTGCTCTTTGCTCAAATTGGCATATGAGATCTGGAGGCCCAACTGCGATTGCATCTGTGGTGTCATTTGGGCTCAGCCTGGGAGAGTCCACACTGGAAAAGTGTAGCTGCTGCTACTGCTGCACTTTAGTCAGTAATTATTCTAATTTTACAGAATAATTAATGGGTGGAGAAGTGAGGGATAGGTCTCTGATGCAATTTTGTTGTCAAAGAAGCAGCTCTGGATCATCATGGGCTCTGGAGCCACTGTCTCGGCTGCTATTTAGCCTCCCCAATAAAGAGAGAAAGAGCCAACTCTCTCTTCTGTTTTTTTGTTTGGTTGGTTTTTTTAATCTCGAGGATTTATGGCCTCTATCATAACCTATGTACTTGTTCCACTTTCCAATAAAATTCCTTTTCCCTTGACCCCAATTAGTGTTGACAGCCAAGTGGGCCTGGTGAGTTTTGCTATAAGGACTCTGTTTTTTCTTTGCTTGGCTGATGCAAGAGACAGAAGACAATCCCAAAATTTTCCTTCTGAGAAAATATTGTTGCTAATACAACCCCTCTGTCCTTTGATAGAACCACAACTCTATTTGAGATAGGTGGTTCTTCAGCCCTTCCTTTTGGCTTGTTTTCTCTGAAAGCTGTTCTATTTGCTGTTAATCCAGAATTAATATTGGCAAGACACCTGGAAATTACCAGGATCTGTCCACCACCCCTTACAGATTCATGGTATATCTAATCTGCTCTAACTGTGAGCTGTTTTGGAAAAGACAGATCCTGTTTTTCCCACTCCTGTGTCAGAGCTGGTAATCATGTGACTGGTCACCCCTATTTGTTGGAAAACTGACTCACCGAAGGGGAAAGAGGAAGTTTAGAGAACTTTTGTTGCATGAGTGAGCTGAACTGGTTCATCCCAGTGCACCTGGGTTTTTGGGTGGGAGTTGGGTTTGGAAGATGCAGCCAAGAATGGGATGGGGAGCAGTAACCAGGGAGACTGAGCATCCTTTTCTGTCACGAACAAGGGAGAGAGGGACATCTCCAAGGGTGTGTCTGGTCTTAGTTAGGTTTCATCCCTTCTGGAGCAATTTCTTTCTTTTCATCCCACCATAGAGATAGCTTGGTGTTTTTGCACTTCTTACTCATGCACCTCAAGCTTCATTGGGTAGCTTTGACTCTTCAGCCCCAACTCCGGCTGCATTTCAACCAGCGCTTTGCTGAGGGCATGTTCAGGGAGGCTGAGTGGTGCAGAGTGAAGAATAAGGCAACTGTTTCCCAATTCCATCAAACAACTAACTTTAAAACACTTCCCCTTGTATAGTTTTTTTAATTAGTCCTTGATTTTTGGCGATAGGGAATTCCAACTTGGTGGTTGCCAGGGCAACTGGAGGTAGCCTAGGTAGGATCCTCTTAGTATCTGCATTCCTGAGGAGGGGGACCGGTCCCTAAGCAATGGGCTTTCATCCAGGGAGGGATGTGTTAGCTCATCTCCCTAATGAGAGAAAAGTCTTTAACGGAGAGGAGAATGAGGAAATCAAATGCAGTGAGAGACATGAATATCCAACAACACAAGGAACAAGGCTTTCCTCGCTTCCACCTCTCTCCCCCATCAGCTGAGACTTGAGATTCCTGTGTAGTCTGATTTTAAAATCAGATTTTAATGTTGGGGGTTTTTTGGCAGGGAGATCTTAGTGTGAGTTTTCTGTATGGGTCCTGCCACATAACGTCACAGTGGATCAGTGTGGCTCGTAGATCAGCATAGCAGAGAGAAGGCATCAGGGCATCTGCAGGCTTAGTGAGAGATGTGGGATCTGAGGAGAAGGCTAGGAACTTGGTTCAACATTGGCTCCATTAACCACCGCTGGGTCTCCTTGAGGTTATCTCAGAATATTTGCCACACAGAAAGGATGAGCAAGTTATAAAGACCAGAGCCTTGCAGCCACTATGGGCACCTGAAACATGGGGGATGATGTTGTAGCCCCAGCAGCTCCTATTGAAATCAGTGGGTATAACAAGTCCCCCCGACCTGTCAGATGGCCAAAATTTGTCACTGGGATCTGTGCACAACTCAACAGTAATAGAAATAAAGAGGTCCTGACTGAACCAGCCCCAGAGTGGGCTGCTTTCTTCTAGTGACATTCCCCTCACCATCCCAGGTGATGGTGCTGGTTGTTTGTGGTCCACTGTGTTACCCCCAGGTGAAGCGCCCCAGTTCTGCAAGAGGATAACTCCTCTTCCTTTTATGAGGGGACACCTTGGCTTCCTGCCTTTATCAACAAAGCAGCTGGTAGGCAGCAATCCAAAGGCAATTTGATGCGGTTTCAAATGCACACTGTATGCAGATGAACTGTAAATGCCTGAGGCGTGTTTCTTTCCCCATTTCAAAGAGAGCTATCGATTGCTCCACACAATGATAAAGCATGCCTGTACCTGACTAAGTTCTTTGTTGATAATCTGGCAATGCAGGAGTCTCTTTCTTGGAGTGGAAGATGACCAATAGCTTTATTTCTCCTATCTTTCATCAGAGCTATTAACCAAGTGGCACGTTAGTCTATGAATGCTTCATTCTGCTCCATAAGGGAGTTTTTAACTGGTAGTAATGGATTGTATCCCATCTGCAAAGCAATTGCAGAGCCAGTAAGGGAGAATTTGTGGAGGTGCTGTGAGGAGGGAAGAGGAAATATATGCTGTGCAAATAGCTCAGCTGAGCTTTGTGTACTGCATTTCAGCTGTGTGTCTTTGCTGCTGCCTGGAGTGATGGATGTTGGAGTGGAAGTCACTGGATCTGCCCACTTCGGGCAATCATTTTTGAGGCTGATCAGGAAAGGAATTCCTATTTCAAAAGGGTTTTGAGCAGCTGCATGTAAGAACCCAGCACTGGTTCTGAGTCTCCTCTTGGTTCACAGAATCATGTGAGAGTTTGGGTAAGAAGAGATCCTTTAAAGACCAACGAGTTCAACTCCACCGCAATAAGCAAGGACATGTTCAACAAGATCAGGTTGTTTAGAGCCCCATCCCTGGCCTTGAATGTATCCAGGGATGGGGCATCTAATACCTCTCTGGGCAACCTGTGCCAATGTTTTACCACTCTTATCATAAAACATTTCTTCCTTGTATGTAGTCTGAGTCACCCTTGTTTTAGTTTAATACCACTACCCCTTGTCCTATCACTACAGGCTCTATTAGAAAGTTTGTTCCTAGTTAAACAGAGAGACTGTCCTCTTCTTCAGATGCCCAGCAGGAGCCCATGAAGGTCTTAGCAGTGCTCAAAAAGTCAAATTTCACACTGGTCTGCCTTTGGACTTGCTGGTGCGTGATCTGGCTCCCCTCAGAGCTAAAACAATGCCATGAGGAACTGAGCTGGGCTTTTGAAGGAGAAGTTGAGAGGTGCTTTCCACATTGAGACATCAAGCAGGAATAGCCACTGAGTGAAATTTGGGGGAAGAAATACCAGTAGACTGAGCTGACACTAATGTGGGTACTTCCCTGTACGCGAGACATTTAATATTTGCATTTTTTCAGTTTTAGTTTACAAGGAGCTCCCCACTGCTGTAACTTCCCCAGGAATAAAACATTTCAGTGCACTCCAAATGCAGCTTCATGAAAAAAGAAAAAGAGTAGTGTTTATTTTAGGAGGGACTGCAGTAGGGAGCAAGCTAAGTCTGTCTGCACAGAACAAGAGGGGATCAGCCTTGATGTCATTAGGAAAAGGATATCTGGAAACATGTCTGCAGAAAAGAGCTCTACCCCCTGTGTCCCCTCTGCACACATATGTGTTTTCTCAAGAAACACTTGAGATGGGCTGAGACTAGGGCTCATCTTACTGATTTTCTGTTTTTCCTACAGAATAATGGACCCCAGAGGATTGCGTGTTGGCCTTTAGCAGTGGCTTGGTTGCAGGCAATTTGGCCAGAGTCCCAGTCTCTGCTCTCTATTTGCAGGAGGTCTAGGAGACACTGCCAGACAACTCATATCAGTGATCAGAACAATATTTCTGCAACATTTTTCTCCCTTTGCACTTCTTTTGCATATTGGCAAGTAGTCCCCAGTCAGTCTCCTGGGAAAGAGAGCCAAGATGACAGCTTTGGAGAGGGAGAGAAGCTGATGCGAAGGGGTGGGTGAGGGAAGATAAAGTGTGAATTTCTAGGAAGTAGTCTTGGGAAGGTGCAAGGGCTGTGGGGAAAGCAGCTCACCCAGATCAAAGGATGTGTGGGAAAGATGATACTGCAAGGAAGTTAATGAAGTGCTTTTAAAGAGTGGTGGGAAAGGTGAGAATAGAGACCACAGAGGCTGATTTGGGGATGGGAACATGCATTTAAAGGGGATGTTTTTTACTTTTTTCTTGTTAAATGAGTGCTTGGCACACGAGTGTCTGTTTAAGACCAGCAGCATAGCCAAGGACTGGTGCTGATGGATCTGCTCATCTGGTTTAGTGGGATTTTTTGTTGCTGGCCTCCTGAAGACCTGTTTGTAAGGCATGTGGAGTCATCACCCATGACTGCAATGGCAACCAGTGAGGACAGTCCTTGCTGCTCCTGCTGACCTGCAGGATGCTGGCATGCTCTGGTTTTACCCTCTCTAGAGATGGAGAGATAAAGTTTTTTTGTCAGTCTCTTGAAATCAGGCAGCTGCTGTTGCCCACAGTTGTGTGGAGGAGCTGTTAGGGTGTGATCTGAAGAGGTCCAGCAGAGTCAGGGAGGTGCGGATCAGCTCTCTGCCTCCATTGTTTGTGATGATGGAGGGACAGAAATGTCTTAGACAGAGGAGGGTCAAAACCAGAGGGATGTAGAGAGCTCCTTGCTTGCTGGCATTGTTAATCAGAGAGGGTACTTAATGTAATTAGCAAAGGCTCCCCAGAGGCTCTATATGAAGCAAATTGTCTCTCTCCACTGTGCAGAAGGCTGGGCCCGCCACAGCAAAGTCTGGGTTAGACAGAGAAACCCTTGGTTCCTCTGCTCTGGTAGGTGAGAAGCCAAGCAGCTGTTGTCTGTCCTGCTGCCATGAGCCCAAGGAGGGTTGTTTTTAGCAACCTGATATAAAGCCATGATCTTACCTACCTAAAAACTTCTAGATTTGCGTCTGAAGCCTAAGCAAGGGAGACGTGGTGTCCATTTGGGCAGTAAGCAGCTGGCCTTTTTAGCTGTTTATCCTGAATGTTGTTTTGATGATGCTGTTATCTCTGTTGCCTATAGGAAATTTGAATGGAACTTTGTTTTTTTCCTCTCCTGATAAGGCTTTTGGATGCCTGAGGCTCCCACGTTCTAAATGATTTCTCCAACCTGTCAGTTCAGGGTTTTGAAGTCAGTGCTCCCAAATCTTACAGGGATGCTCTGACATGAAGACTTCTGTGTGCTGAAGTTTGCCAGGTTGTAAAATGACTTGGTGTTCGAGCTGTTATTTAGCTTCTTTCATGTTTCAGTCAAAAGGGTGCATGTTGGATAGATTGTGTTTTAAGGCAACTTATTGTTCTTGCACCTCATTTTCACTTGTGTCTTGGCTTGGTTATATCTGCAAAGACTGTTGACCCAATTTGTTTTCTCCATTAAGTTCCAACTGGGGTTCATACCATGAGAGACAAAGTGTTTGGGATACCTACACTATTTAAGGGTATCCTTAATCTATCCCTTTGGAAGGAGAGAAGAGATGACAGTTACATGTTTTCCATAAAGTAATTTCTACAGCAATTAAATCTGTTTTCTCATTGTCCTGTTTTCCAGGTACAATGCAGTTCCTGGCCTGGTTCAATTTGCTGCTTCTCTTTCCTTGTTTTGCTGCCACCAAAACTTGCTTCCCCGGCTGCCACTGCGAAGTGGAAACCTTTGGTCTCTTTGACAGCTTTAGCCTGACCAAGGTGGACTGCAGTGGAATAGGCTCACATATTGTTCCTGTCCCAATACCTCTGGATACCTCCTATTTGGATCTATCATCAAACAAACTGGAAACAATAAATGAATCAATGCTTACAGGCCCTGGATACACCACCCTGGTGAGTCTCGACCTGAGCTACAACAAAATTGCCAAGATTTCCTCCACAACCTTCTCCAGGCTTCGGTACCTGGAGTCCTTAGATCTGAGTCATAACTCTCTGGAAGTCCTTCCGGAAGACTGTTTCTCCAGTTCTCCTCTAAGTGACATAGATTTGAGCAATAACAAGCTTTTGGATATAGCTATGGATGTTTTTGCATCAAAAGGTCAAGGAAAATCCCTGAGTGTGGATCTATCCAATAATATGCTCAGCACAATTACAAGGCACCGTGAAAAGAGAATCCCCAACATCCAGAACTTAAATCTTTCTGGAAACAGGCTAACGGTTGTGCCAAACCTTCAAGGCATTCCTCTACGATATTTAAATCTTGATGGAAACCCTCTGGTTAAGGTTGAGAAAGGTGACTTCACAGGGCTGAAGGATCTGATTCATTTATCCCTCAGTGGTTTGCATGGCTTTAAAGAGTTATCTCCTCATAGCTTCAAGGAACTCTCAGCCCTCCAAGTTCTGGATTTATCCAACAATCCCAACTTGAGTTCACTGGCTGCTGAAGTTATTTTTGGTCTGAACTCCCTACAAGAGCTCAACCTCTCTGGGACAGGTGTGTCATCTTTGCCAAAGACTGTGCTGAAATACCTGCCTTCTATCAAAAGCATCACCTTGGGGAAGAACATACAGTGTCTTAAGACCATTAAAGAAGGACAGTACCACCGACAAATCGGGCTGACCAAAAAAGAAGTCCTCAGTTGCCATGACAGCCATGGGTCCATAGTAGCAGCGCCTTATGTTTCATGATGAAAGCTCGGGAGAAGAAAGAGTGGGGCAGGGAGGGTGGGGGGCCATGGGATTTGTACAGGTGTCGGACTGAGATGGCTTGCAGTGTGCCTTTTGTAAAACTGTCAATAATTTATATATTTGTATATGCTAATAGTTGATTGTGGATTTTATAAACTCTCAAATCTTGGCCCGTGTTGTCTACAGGCTCCAAACTTTAGCTAGTGCATTGGGGTCCTGCACTCACTCTGTTGGCTCAACAGCACTGATGCTGGACAATGGGGGCCAAGCTGCTCCACAGGTCCTGGGGCAGAACAATCAGTCTAGAGCAAACCTTTATGCCTCAGACATGTTTGCAGGAGCAAAGCTACATCTCTCCAGAGCACACACCAAAATGTACCACCTCTGTAGCTGCTTACTTGCAAACCCATGCATCATCCTTTTGATTATTACTCCTCAAAATGTGCCTTTTGGATGTTGCCCTCATTAGCAGCACCCTGTTCTCTGTCATGCACTTTCAGTCTTGAAGAAATATTTTTGGACAAACCTGAATACAGGGTGCTCCTAATGTGCTGGGTTTTACATGTTATTTGCATAGGTGTGCAACAAACACAAAGTCGAGAACTTTTCCCACAAATTTCTCCCTGTTTTCCCATCCTGATCCTTTTCATGTCTAATTAAATTAGGTCCGGCTTTGGCAACCTCCTGTCTTTCTAACCTCAGCAAGCCATTGCTCAGAAATTATGTGCAGCAGAGGAAGGGAAGCAGAGGGGTCTGCCAACAACCACATCTCATCCAGGAACCAACCTTTGATGAAGGAGGTTGCAAAGGGAAGAGATCATGTAGCCTAGCTTAGGAAAAAAAAATTAAAATCTCTCCTCCCTTTCTGGGAAAGCTGAGAAGGAAACTTTGACAGGGATTCTTGTCTTGACGACCTTATCAAACCAAGATGCAGACCTAGAGGATGTGAGAGCAAGTTGTTTCCATGCTGACATTCCCCATCTGAACACAACATCTGCAACTCATCTGGGCATATGTGAGGCAATTTCCAGCGCCAAAATGCTCTTGAGAATGTGCCAAGGGGAGAATTAGTACTGATGCCTGTGACTGTGGAGCACTGCTTATCAGAGAAAAGATCTTGGGGGTTTTTCCAGAGTTGTGGCAGGTTTTTTTTCTCTCACATAGCTCCTTGGCTGCTAACTGAAATCTGATAAAAAGCCTGGTCCTCAAAGGTTTTCTCCCTTTTCCCTCCATTGTTGAAATGATGGCAAAGAAAAGGGGAGCCTCTCTGGACCCTCTTCTCTGGGCCAGGAGAAAGTGGGAAAAGGCAGCACAGAGTGACTCAATGCCATGTGTGAAGCCATCAACTTGCATGTAGGAGCAATGGAGGTGTCTGCTGAAGTCTGATCCACATCTTGCATGCTCTGTCCTGTGGGATGGGAAGGGATGTTGTGGATGGAGGTCCTTCTCGAACTGACCTGCAGTTTAATCTCTAAACCCAGCCTTGCATCAGGGTCACCTTCAGTGTTTGAAACTCATATAGGGAGACCCATGTAAAGGTGATGCAGATATAAACTCATCTCACAACTGTCCTTAGGAATGATGGAAGAAGTCCAGGTTTCGTCCTCACAGGCCCAATGGTCTTTGCAAATGGAAACCATGTTGCCCAAAGCAGCTGAATTCAGGGATGATTGAAACCCATCAACTCCATAAAAGTCATAATCAACACCTCACTTTAGATACTAAAATCCCTCTCTCACATTTCCATCTATCTCTATTTCAATAATTCATTTGAAGACCTTAGAGTGGGATTTTTACCTCTTCCTGCAGTGCTGGGGCTCTTGCCCCTCTGCTGAGCCTTTGCAATGCTCAACCAGCATCCACAGTCACAGGAAACGCATTGATTTTCTTAAAAAGGCAATGGGACTGCCTATCAGCAGAGACCTGGAGGGGAACAGCAACCAACTGCACTGCAAGATGGGGGCAGTTTGTGAGGAAAGAAGTGGGGTCTTCAGTGGATCTTGCCTTTTTAAGAGAATTCTTTTCTGCTGGCAGAAAATGTATTTTTTTAAAAAAAGAATTGTTCAATTTTGTAAGTCTTACATAGATGAAATGTTAGGGATATCACCTACTGTCAAAGTTACTGTCTTTACAGCACTGTGGTAAATTTAAAACCCAATGTGACAATCCAGTTGAAGACTGCAAGATTTCCTTGTGTAATCTCATGGTAGCTGCTAGCTAAACTAGTCTTAGCAAAAGCTGGCAAATACTGTCACTATGTTAGCTTGGTTTTTTTTAAGAACCTCTGCAGCACTGTAAAGCTTTGTGATTACTCACAATATAATAAAGTGATTTGGAGGAGAATAAACCCAGATCCCCCAGATTTATTGCTTTAGTGATGGGAGGGTGACAGCTGTCACTGGGTCTGAAGTGTAACACAGCTTCTCTCCCTGCTCTGCTCATCCCCACCACCCTCACAGGTAGTGCATCTCTAAACAGGGGACAGGATTTGTCCCACTGTGTAAAAAGCATGTAGATGTGGTGCTTAGGGACATGGTGCAGTGGACTTGGCAGTGCTGAGTTAATGGTTGGACTCCATGATCTTAGAAGTCTTCCAAACTTAGGGATTCTGTGATTCTATGGGTGTGTGAGGGAGCAAAGGGGTGCAGAAGCAATGCTGCGGCACAGAAAGCTGCACACTGCCAGACTGCAGAGCTTTCAACAGAGAGATATATGTGATCCAGTCTCAGCACCCTTCTCTGAGGAGTGGAGGCTGCTTCGTGGAGGGCTAACAACATGCAGAGCCATTGCATCTAAAGAATAAATAGAAATGTCTCCAGAGGGGTCTTCCTGCTCTTATATAGCAAATTTAACTTTAAGCGCTTCTTGGTGCTGTGTGTAAAGGTGGTACAAGCAGAGACCCACTGAGGAAACTAACTTTGGGCAGCTGCAGTGTTCCTCCCAAGCCTAAAGGAACCACTGCATCTTCCATCCTGGCACGCAGAGCTGCAGGCTGCATGGAAGAGCCTGCTGGTTCTTCATCTGCTTCCCCAAACTGCCCTGTCCTCCAGGATGGCATACATGGCACGGTCAGACTATAATCTGGAGGGTGAGATCACTAGAAGAGGACAGATCTTGCTCACAGAACAATGATGGACTGTAGGGGAAAAGCCACAACCAGCCATTGGAGATGATTGCTTGTCTGTTGTCCACCATAAGGTTGTGACTATTAGACTACTCCACCACACTTCTTTTGGACAGAATCCCTTCTGTCCTGGGGTGTGGGCTCAGTCAGAGCAGTGGAGAATATCCTCCTCTCCTGAGGAAAGACAATGTCCTGGGACCCACTGGTCTGAAGCTGTATTCTCCCACTTCCTTGTGAATGCCCACATATACATGATGCTCCTTGTCTCTCCCAGTACTCCTTTGCCCCCTTACCTTAACATCTTATTTTGCTAGTGATTTTAATTCATCTTTTAATTAATTACTTAATTTAGTATTTCAATTGCTGTTAATTAAAATATTATTTCAATTATTGTTAATTAAAATACTATTTAAATTGTTATTTCTTATTTGAATAACCTTTCCAAAGTCCTCTGAATGGGAAGAAGCATGCCAGCCTTCATCAGCAATATGAGCCCCCATGTTGCCCAGGTATGTCCCTTCTCCACCCATGGGGCACGAACACCTGAAACACCACTACTGTCCCCACAGAGGAGGAAAGGCACAGGGTGGTTTCAGGATTGGGTAAGTTGAGAAGGCCCTCAGGACAGCTTCCTGAAGCTGCTGTCAGCTTGATAACACGGTGTGATGGCCAACTGGCATCAGACATCAACCAGCCATCCCTGCCAGGAAAACCACCCATGCCAGGAAAGCCACCCAGGTTGGTTAGCTGCAAGCTTTGGTTGTCTCTAGAACCAGCTCAGCTCTGCAGCCGGATAGGTTTGCCCTGGCAAGCAAGATGGGTATTTTAATTAGAGGCTGAACATTTTTAGAAGCAGGAAAACCTCAGCAGAGACTGGGCAATAAGGATAGGCTGGGTTAGGGTGGGGGAAGATGTGGCTGAGCTGGCATTTGCTTGCAGTGTTCAGTCTCCTGGAGAATTATCAGCATCTCACCCCTCTTTCTAGCATGTTGGGAAAGATATTGAGGGTCACTTCCCTCAATCTGCCTTGTGCCAAGGGCAGCATAGGAGTGAAATTCTTCTCTTTATTAGAAAACACGTACCTCTTAGAACCCAAAAACTCATTTTCTTCTCATCAGTCTGCTAGAGCTGTTTCTCCTGGCTGTCAGCTGTCAGCCCACAAAAGTCCCTTGCTGACTGATGATGTGACTGACTTCGTAACAGCAGTAGGTGCCGTCCCTTTTAAAAATAGCTGCTCCTCTGAACATTTTCCATTTTGCAGGAGGTTTTTATTTCCACCACGTTTGTTTCACACAACCCTGGCTTGTTCAGGCGGGAAAGCAAGGATGCACTCTTACCATGCCAGAAAATAATGCTGCACAGCTGGGCATAATCATTCTGCCTGCCCTAGGGTCTGTCTCCTGGGAAAGTATGGGGCAGCAAGACACTCTGCCCCATGCATGTTTATACAGTATTATTCCTGCTCCATCACCCTGAGATTTCTTCTTCCCTCCCTTTATGAGTGGACAAGCAGACCTGAGAACCTGATTAAAAGGTGGAAAATTGGAGCTGAAATTAGGCCATCAGATAAATCCTTTCCTGTAATAAGCAGGGAGTTGAAGTACCAACCCTTAATCACAGCCTTTGTCTCCCAGCATTTGTATGCCTGTGTGCACCCATCCTCAGCGCCAAAACAAACCCTTCCCCCTCCTGCCCCATCCCCACCCCTGCACTGCCTTTTATTAATGGGATTAAAATAAAAGTGGTTCATGCTGCCACAGCGGAACATCCTGGAGAAAGGAGCAGCCCACTGTGCCAGGCACTTGTGTCCCTCAAAAAAGCCCTGCCAGCTGCACAGGAGTTTGGGGAGAGGAGTGTGCTGCCACCCTGCCCAGCTCCATTCACTCCAGTGGTCCAGCCTTCACTCTGGATGCACTGCAGGGGAGTGAATCAGCTTGAGAAAAAACCCTAAAGTTTTACCCCTGGAAACTTTCCCACCACTGTGGTGATGTCCTTTAACCCCTGCTGCTGCCCGTCTGGACCTCTGCACCACATGCTTCCCTCCCTCCTTTTCCTTGTTAGCGGTAGATGTGTCACAGCACTTGCTGATAATTGACTGGGACCGTGCTGGGAATTTGAACCTACATTTCAAAGAGATTGTTAACCTCCTTTTCCATCTCTTTGAACTGTTTCACTTTATTGTAGGTTAGAGGAAACACACAGCCTCTTCCTCCCAGAGCCCCTTTTAATGGGAGCCTGGCACATTAGAGCTGGTGGATTTTTACCAGCAATGATGTTAGTAACATGGTGTTGCTAAATGGCATGTGATGAGGCATTTTGGTGCAATCAAGCTGTCTCTTGATTTCAGAGGTGGTTAAAGATAAAGAAATGGTCCAGAGATGGGCAAGGGACTGGCAGAAGCACCTGACGTCACATGGGGGTCTCTTAGTCAATAGAGAACCAAGGAAGTGCCACAGGTTATGGGTTGCTCTCTTAGAAAATACGTTCAAGCCCTTCTACCAGTAGGACTTTCTGGATAGACTTGGACGCATGAATGACAACTTTCTGAGGTGTGTTTCATGGGTGGTTTAAGTCACCCTGTGACTGCAGGGCAGTAGAGGGAGCTTGTCCTGACCTTCCCTTCTGTTACACCAAAGCCAGAATTTGTGCAGCCCTTCGATGTATGAAAAAAAGATCAAAGACCACCAGATCACACAGATCAGTGAGCTGAACCAACCCATCAGGTGGCCTTGCAGCTCCTAGGAAAAATGCACAGTTAGAAGAGGATGGTGCCCTGAAAAATGAGCACTCCAAATCCCTCTTCCCAATAGTAGCTGGACTCTATGAGCAATGCCTGGGTCCATCTAAGGTTCAAAACAGGTGTACTGAAGCCTCCCAAGTACCTTTGACACCTAGTCACCAGTGTAAAAATTCGTCATTTTCCCCAGAAGTATTAATTCACAGAAATTTTCTCATTTAAATATTTTATCAAGTGATTTTTTGCTTTCCAAAAAACACCCAACCAACATCTGCCTGTTTGTCATAGTGCCATCTGGGACCTGCATCCCAGAGACTGCAGAGGTGAAAATCCCCTTAAATAAACAGGAAAGGAGGAGGGCATGGAATGTATACCTATGATATCCCATGGGAAATGCCTGGATACTCCATGGTGGCAATCATGTCACAATGCTATTTTTAACACTGTTTGTTAAATGACCTGTGGCAGCTGTCTCAACCTCCCACGGTAAACACTCCTCCATGTCTAAATTGAAAAGGATCCTGACCCAGGGATCTTGGAAACAGAGAAGATCTCAAAAGATATCTTCTATGAGAAGATTATATATATATATATTTATATATATTATATATATGAGAAGATTAAGACTGTGTTTCAGGCAGTTTTCTCCAAAAGTCATCACAAAATCAGAGCTATAAAGTATGTGTTTTTCTGGTATGCCAAAGCAGAGTGGTAACCCCACACCTGCCAGGACCACATCCCAGTGTCAGCAAGGGGATGTCAAAGTTACGGTAACAGCCCCATTAGCATGATGGAAATGAGGTGGCAATTCCTTTATTTTCTCACTTCAAGACACAGCAGAGGAGAAGATCCCCACAAAAATCCTTGTGTCAGGACATGTCCCCATTTCAGTGTCAAAGATCCCTGCATTACTTGCTGCAGAAGAGAAGCTAATTGCCCTATTGGAAGCAAGTTTCACATGGCAGAGTAGAGCTACGCAGTTTCCAGCAGAGCTGTGGAGCCAGCCAAGCACCATTAGCCTAGTTTTTCATCCAAGCAAGAAAGTCCTGGCTCCTGGAAGGCTTATTAGTTTTGGCACCAAGCTCTGTTGACACTCAGCCAAGGCATTCTGGCTGCCATTGGACCTGCCTGGCTTCTGTCCCACCAGCTTGAGTCTCTTCGTCACATCTCCCTACCCTCTTGGTTCAGCATTGGCAGTGCAAGATTTTGTGCCTGAACAACTGAGCAATGGGGATGGCTACAGAACTCAAGATTAGAGGGGCTGTTCAAACTTCTAATAAATCCAAAGATCCCTGAGGTTCAAACACTTCCTGGCAAAATACTTGGTTGTCCAAGAACAGAGGTTTCCCTTCCATCTTACATGGTGCTGGGCATCTGGGCATAAGCAGGGATGAGCAATTTGTTGTATGTGCTGTTATCCCTTATCTTCCCTCCTTCAAACTCCCAAGATACGTTTGAAAGCCTAAACAAAAGCTGAATAGTTCTTCCTAAGGATTGAACTCATCTCCTAAGCTGCCGGAAAAGAGGACAAAATCCTGAAGCTGACAAGCTCTGGAGATCCAGTACATAGTAGATCTCCCCTAACAGTTGTGAAACTCTACACTCAATTTCTAATCAGAGAATGATAGAGTGGTTGGGGTTGGAAGGGACTTTGTAGATCAGCTAGTTCCAATCCCCCTGCCATAGGCAGGGACACCTTCCACTAGACCAGGATGCTCAGAGCCCTGTCCAACCTGGCCTTGAACACTTCCACAGCTTCTCTGGGCAACCTGTGCTGATGCCTTACCACCCTTATAATAAAAAAAAAAGTTTCCTTATGTCTAATCTAAAACTACTCCCCAGCCTTTAATCTGAATCTTCCAGAGCTTCAGCCTGAGCAGGTGACTCCTCATCCTGACCCACACAGATGTGGTGACAAAGTCACAAAATTAATGACTGACAGGCAACGATGCTGCATATCAGCTATGTTTGAACTGCTGAGCCCCTGCTGAAGGCTGGTTCCCTCATTAACCACCTTCCAGCCGCAGGCATAGCCTGGGATGCAGCAGATAGCATTTTTATCAGTTTTGCTGAAATTAACTGGGGAATCTGCTCTTCTCCCAGGCACCTGCTATGTGCTGCAGGTTAAACAGGGAGCAGACAGCATGCACATAAAACAAAAGGGATGCTCTGTTGGAAAGAAATAACAACAGAAATTGTCCCATGTTGGTGACCTGGGTCACAAATTGCCCCATCACTAGATAAGCAGTGCTGGCAAGAGACAGAATTTCTGCTGACACCAGTCAGGATCTCCATTTCTTGGGACAGGTAGAAGTGAGGTTCAGAAGGGAATTAGGGTCTAGTTAGAGTGGCAGCCTGTGGATCGATCCCCTTTACAGCCACTGCAGCAAAGTGGTGCTGCAAACACACCAAACTGCTGACAGAGATGTCAGGGTGACTGACATAGGTTATCGCTGCCTGTTCAAAAGTTGCATGCATTCAAGGGTGAATAGAAGCTATTAGATACCACTTTTTTCCATAAATAATGATATTTCTTCTGTTCTTGAGATGACTTTGTTAGGAAGCCATGACACTACACCTCTTTATGGCACTCTGCTGCCAGGAGGAGGGTGCAATGTTAGCACCTTCAGAGATGCAAAGCACTGTAAAATACAAAGTACAGCAAGTCTCTGGGCATTCCCAAAGCAAAAGCTTGGAGATGTAGTATGGGTGTTTACATATCACTCGGTCAGGCAATGCCCACAAATTTTATGTGATATCTCTGCTGCCACAAGTCAGCCAGACCTTCAGAGAAGTAGTGTAGCCACCAAATCCATGCAGAGATAAGACACTTAACCAGAGAAGAACACATCCATCAGGGCTAAAGGCAATGGCACTGGGAAATGAAGAGGATCACCCACACTCTTTCAGCCCCAACAACAGGCATATATATATTCTTCCTGATATATTTTATCCAGGAGGACTGATTTTGCTGGGAACAGAGAATGAGTTGCAGTTAAGATTCAGCCCTTGCCTGTGGTTAACCTCTTTCTGGCAGAAAAGTTTAGGTGAGCATGGGTGTAAACCACTTTAAAACCAAATTAGATGTTCAGCACATTTGGTAGATCCTTGATGGAGCAAGACAGTCTGTCTCAGGCTCTGCAAGCCCCAGGGCTGAGGTTCAGAGGCACCTTTTTAAAAAGTTCTTATATTCAAAAAGAGTATAAGGCCAGGGCAAGGCTTATCACTGGATGTGCTCAGGAGGATCACAGCCAGTGACTCAGAAATCCCTGACAGACCTCTCTAGTCCCTGTTTGAAAGAAGGCAGCATGACAACGTGGATGGAGCAGAGAGCTAACCATATGCTGCAAGGGAGAATTACCTGCTGTAATGACATCTGTCAGATCAATAGGCATGGATAACTCACTGCCAGGAGCCATCACAAAAAGACCCAAAGAGCCATCAGTATTAAATCTAACAAGTCTTGGGGAACCTCAAGGAATGGGCTGGCACAGGGCTTGGGTAATGGCAACCTGGTCAGAGGAGAAGGGGACAACTAGAAGGGTGGGCATCATCAGTTCTTAGCAAAACGACAGAGCAGTTACTTTTGGATGTCATCAACAAGCTCGTAATCTGGACGTATGTCTATAAACAGTCAGATGGCAGCACAGGAAACCTTCATCAGCATTCATCACACTTCAACCTCTGAGCCTCTGCTGATAAAGGCAGCTTGGTGGTGTCATACCTCACTGTTCCTTCAAGGTATTCTGCTCTTTTTCTTCTAAACTGCTTTAGATGAGATTAACAAAACATGCATTAAATGAGGTCATAACTGGCCCCTCGATGGATTTTGAAATGTGTCTGTAAGGGGATGGGGTCGTCAACCTTTTCTTAACAGAGAAGGCTGAATGTGGACAGCCATGGAAAAGCAGATGGAAGCAAGTCCAGGCATGGAGGATTAAAGGGCTCAAAGACCAGAGGCAGACTCAGGAATAGGGACTGGGGGGGGTGCACTAGAAGGAGATGCAGGTGGACTTTAAGGGGGCTGAGAAGTGTATGGGGTTTGCATAAGCAGTTCAAAGGTCTGTGGGATGGGAAATGTACTGGGCTGATATATAGGTGAATCCATGGAAGAAGAGTCAAAGGAGCGTCAACCTGGAAGACAAACACCCCAACAGGAGCTATTTCACACCTAAAGGATGAGAGGCTGCCTTGAACTGCAGTGAGTTAGGGATGGGTGACTGCCAGCCAAGCTGATGTGCCAGAAGAGGCTAACAAAGATCTTGGGAATCTAAAACAAAGGAAAGTCCTACAGAAAGGACACCTTCTCTCCTTAGTAGACTGCAGACAAGGGCTGCAGGGAGATGATGGGCCTATTCTGCTGGCCACACACCAGAGGCTGGAGAAATCACAGAGCGCACATAAAGGTTTAGGAACGTAATCTTATTCATCAAAGAAAAGGCTGAAACAGATTGCTACATATGGGCATATACTTAGGGAAAAGTTGTCTGATAGTGAGGCAGAGAAGGGGAGGTTCTTCAGCTGTGCTGATAATGGAAATAAGAAAACATGATAGGTGGAAGATAGAACTAGATTAATTCAGCCTTTGAAGTGGACACCAACTCACTGCTATGAAGGTAATTAAATATTGGAAAAGCTTATCAGGGAGGCTGCCAAGTCACCAGGGCTTCCTATTTTGAAATAAAGATTAGCTATCTATGAAAGGAGATGCTCTAATCCAATTTCTGGGAAAAGTCTATTTTCTGTATACAGAAAGTCAGATGAGATGATCCTCATGGTGCCTTTTGACACTGCAGTCTGTGAATTCAGGAAGCATAAACTCCCCTGTGTAAGGATCCTTCATCTGGTACATGACGTGTCAGGCAAATCAAGGGGAAGTATGTAACACAGGCTGAGATCCCAGCTGAAGAGCATACAGTCAATGCTGGGAAGAGAGTTCAAAAATTCCTGGCTCTTATCCCATTAGCCTACTGGTAGATAGATGAGCCTCCACATTTCTTTAAAACTCATATGAATCACAGAACTACTTAGAGAGGTTTGGTTTTGCCTGGTATTTATATTTCAACAGCAATAAAGAGATGCAGTCTGACTCTGCTGAATTCATGAGGGGGGAAAGAGTCCTCCACCTCAACAGAATTTAAAGTCTTGCTGAGGATAGGAGCAAGAAAGGACTCACCTGCTGCTTGCCAGGGACAGCCTACAAACTCAATCCTCCAATAACTCAATGAGATCATGCATCCCCTTCCTTCATGCCAGAAACAGGAGAAAGAAAATCAGGCAAAGCTTGGAAGACCAGATGAATAACGTGACTGTGACAGATAAACGGGTGCAAGCCCCAATGGGATGTGAACAACACCACGATCTATCAAAACAAGCCGAACTTCTGGATGGTAACATCTCCAGGGAAAAGAATGACCAAGAACCATGAAGAATAAGGGCTTTGAGTCATCCAGCCACATGGAGCAGTGCCCAAATATGGCAGATGGAGCAGCTCTTGAAAGTGCCTGTTTCTTCCTGCTGACTTTGAAGGGAGTCCGGGGTGATTGGCCCAGACAGCAACATTAACAATGAGACAACAGAAGTCAGGTGAGATGAATTCCAAAGAGCCAGAGGAGGCCTAGACTGAAGTGGTCGCAGCAGAGAGGTATTTTTCTAAGGCAAAAGGCTCTCTGACTTTTTCTCAGCTGTGAAAAAGGACTTTCAATATAGTCTGTCTAGAATAACCTACAACTTCATCTAACAAGGAAAGGAAACTTCAGAGGGACTGGAACTGATTGCAAAACCAGATTGCTGTGTGGTCTTCTGCACTGTCTGGGCTCAAAAATCCCATTCCAGCAGTGTCAGGGATGAAGTGTGGTAGCCAAAAGTTCAGACTAGTATTTTTCCTTTTTTATTTTTTTAATTCTTTCTTTTAATGATATAACTCTAAGGGAAAAAATGTAAAGCTAAGTCATGCTAAATAATGCAGAATAAAGCCAAAATGTTCATTATGGGCAGAAAGGGAATACCAAGCATTAAGCTGCATTGAAGTCACTTCATGTAGTTTCTATTATTTGCTATATTTTTTTAATCATTTCACCGAAACCCCCTTGGAAGACCCCTCTTGCTTCAAACAGAATGAATTTTTTTTTATCTTCTTGATATCAGTCAGTGAAGCACAAAATCCAATTTCATTTCAGGTCTCCCAGACAGCCCTGGGCACTGGTGATGCAGAGGCCCCTCAGGTGTCTCACACATCCCTGCACAAACAAGAAAAGAGAGAGGATGGAGCCATCTCAGGGAACGCAGACACTCTTTCACACTGCAGGAGTATGTTTGCAAGGGTCAAATCATGCAGGGTTTCAATCTTTCCCTCTTCTGCTGTGTCACTGCTCCCAATGGGAACAGGATTCTTTTAATCCTCGCCTTTTAATCATGCTGCACACATCTTTCTCCCATGGGCTGAACCAACTGCAAGGTGCCCCTGCTGCTGATGGGTCCTGATCCAGTCCTGCAGTGACAGGTCAAAAGGGATCCTACAAATGTCAAGGGCTGACTTTGCCAAATGACCAGGGGTGGGCCTAGTGGGAGGGAAGGAAAAATAAAAACATATATGGACCAATCAATAGTCCCCCTCAGTGACCCAGGAAATGCCCAAGAAGAGGGTGAGGACAAGTAGTTTCCCAGAGTGATGTCCTCAACTCCAGACACATTACTGGATTCTCAAGAAGCTCCTAAGCAGCCCCAATGGATTTAACTTCATGTAGATGACTGATCTCCCATAGGATTTATGTGACTTTGTTAGACTGCCATGGTTCTTCATCTATGAATTGCCCATTGCATGAAGATCCACCTGTGCATCAGACAGAGACAGAGAGAGAGAAACAGTGGAAGAGAGAAATAATGAAGAGAGAAACAATGGNAGGAAAGGAAAGGAAAGGAAAGGAAAGGAAAGGAAAGGAAAGGAAAGGAAAGGAAAGGAAAGGAAAGGAAAGGAAAGGAAAGGAAAGGAAAGGAAAGGAAAGGAAAGGAAAGGAAAGGAAAGGAAAGGAAAGGAAAGGAAAGGAAAGGAAAGGAAAGGAAAGGAAAGGAAAGGAAAGGAAAGGAAAGGAAAGGAAAGGAAAGGAAAGGAAAGGAAAGGAAAGGAAAGGAAAGGAAAGGAAAGGAAAGGAAAGGAAAGGAGCCTAAAGCAGTGCCCATGTAACTCCCTCTCTGTCCAGGGCCTTCTGCCACAGCAGAGATGGAATTACAGTGCTGGAGGAAATTCAATGAAATAATGATTACCCTTTGGATTTAATTAGCACAGAGCTGAGGTGGTGTTGAACAAGCGTGTCTGTGCATCAAAACATTCCTTGTGGCGCCAGGGAGCTCAGATCCAAACCACTCATGCCTGCCAGGCTCAAACCAGGAATGGAGGGCAGAGACATGGCTATTTGTTCTCTTCCCATGGTGCCAAGCCAGGCTGGGGCAAGTGCCCTACCAGGGGCATGGGGTCAGAGATGGTCTTTTAATCCTCAGATTAGTCCATGGCTAGAGGACCATGCCTAATCCTCCCGGAGAACTTTGTCATGCTGTGCACTGCACAAACGTACCAAAGGTGACATCCCCCATCCCAAAAGATCAAGCGGTGTTGAAGGGAAGACCAGCTCATCATGGGTTTCATGTCCTCTATCTTAACAAGATACAGCAGCCAGGGAGAGATAAAGTTCCTCCCCATGTCAAAAAGTCACCAGTTATGGACACTTCATGAGGAATCAGGATGAAGTAGGGAAGTACTTCTATGCTTGAGACAGGGAAAACCACCCCTATGACATCCAACTTTCTCCAACATCCATGTGGGGAAAGGGCAAAGAGACATGAAGCAGGGCTGTTATGGAGGCTCAGGAGGCAATCACACACTCACCTCCATTCTGAGGGTCCCTCTGAGTTTCAGAAAACCACTACTAGGAAATCCGATTTCCCCATTCTTTTGGCCACAGGCATTGTGTTTCTGGTACAGGACAAGACCCCAGATAAAGAGCACTCAAGGAAGCTGGGAAGCCCAGCATAATGAGGAAGTCTACAAAAGCCGTTATCCCCAGGTACATGGTATCTCATGTTCTCCAAAGCCAGTATCTTCCTTTTTCTATTGAGGAAGTTAAGGCAGAAAGCACAGAGCTAGGATCACCATGTACCAAATAAGAATTCCCACTACACCAAGCAGCATCAGGAATAAGATCCTGCTATTCATTCAAGATGCACACCCTGCAAGACCAACCCTGTAATTATAAGGGCTAGTAATGCAAAGATGCTGGAGGTAAATTAAGGTAGGATTCACTTGCAGACAGAAAACAAACACTTGGAGGGAAAAGCAAGTCTTCAGTTTCTCAGCAAGGCTGCTGAGGCCAAGAAGAGAAACACAGCCTTTTTAATTGTAATTAACTCCTTTAACTGTAAAAGGCTTCATGCTAATAGCTATACTTACACCAAGAGCTTGTGCTCAGCCACAGTCAGGGAGATTTTAGAAATTGCTCCGTTCATACCCATGGAAAAGGTAAGTGATGCATGAGCAGAACTTGACCATTTCTATTCTGATTTTTAATCAAGGCCCTGTATCCTAGAATCACTGAATCATAGAATGGCTGAGGTTGCAAGGGACTTTAAAGACCATCTAGTTCAACCCTCCTTTCATAGGCAGGGACACCTTCCACTAGACTAGGTTGCTCAGGTCCTCATTCAGCCAGGCCTTGAACACTTCCAGGGATGGGGCATCCACAGCTTTTCTGGGCAGCCTTTCTCTTCCTTTTTATTACAGCTTCATTTACCCTGCATGTATTCGACTTTAATTCTGCAGGCATTTGTGATGATTTGGTGGATAGCAGCATGTGCACACACTGTCCCCTAAAATCCAAAAACTCCCTGCTCATCCTTCCATCACCTGGACTTATTAACATCTTGGCAAGGTAATCACTGCACAAATTATGCTTCATGTGCAGCCCTTAAGATCCTCACGCCATGATCGCAACACCAGACAAAATCCACGGGACCCAGAAGCCGTTTCTTCATCCCTCTTCCCACAAGGATTTTCTTGGGATACACAGAAAAGAAAGGAGCTGGTTCCTACAGCTGGTTAACAGGGGGCTTAGAGTTACAAGATGCACACTGTATTAGGTCTAAATGAATAACATTGTCGCCTACAGGGTCTGCTGAGCGCTGGCAGCTGATCTCAGATGGTGTATAGCTGTGGTCTTAGGAAAGACCATTAAAACTGTGTGAAAAAATTATGGCTAATTGCACTGTCACAACATTAGCACTGTAGTTTCCAAACACTTAGAACAAAAGGCTATTGTCAATTCTGGCAGCTCTCAGCATCATCATGAAGGGCTGAAATTTCCAAATTTTCCCATTTAATAGGGTTCTATGGAGTGTTTTCCATAACCTGGCCAAGCATGACTGTTCTGCTGGCTCGAAATAGCTAGGGGCCAAGTGTGATTTGCTGTTTTGTGTTGCCAGGGAAGACATGCAGCCTTACAAGTGGGAAGACAGCCACACAGCTCCAGGAAGACTAAATGAGCCAAAAGTAATGACTACTTGGTGGGTGGGAAACTAACAGATTAAGGAACTCACTCTGTCGTCCTCTCACCTGCATGTCCAAGAGCTGAGCCAGTATCTATTAAAGCCTTCCCTATTAAGCTGATTTTTGCTCTGTCCCATGGTCTGTAAGCAGAGGACTTGGAGCTGGAGTTGTTTCTCTTCTTTCAGCCATGAGAAGGATTTTGTTCCTTTGAAAGAAATAGCTGTCTGCTTTACTTTTCAACTTGCCATACTTCTCCTTTTGCAATAAATAGGATTCTACCCTGGACAACAGGGGACCTCAATGTGCCACTCACAATTAGAAAGGTGTTCAGGAGAAAATAGGAGGGAATAACTAACGTCCTCATAAATCATTGGCAATGAAAGGGGCAGGGAGGAAAATGATTTTAAATGGATACTTTAGCAATTCCTTTAATGAGAAGCAGGAGGTAATTACATTGACCTTGAAGATCACATTATTCTCCTTGGGCCAGAGGGAAAAAATTATGAAGGATTGCCTTAGTGCTTGCTAAGCAAGGGGTGAAGTTATTGAAGACTGACACAGTCAATAGCTAAATAGCTATTTAATAATAGCTAAATGAGGCATTTGCTATGTTGTCTGACTCATTTCCTACCTCCTAAATGAAACACAGAATCATAAAATATGCTGTGTTGAAAGGGATCCACAAGGATCAAGTCCAACTTTTGGGGCTGCACAGGATGCCCCCAATAATCACACCATGCACCTGACAGAATTGTCCAAACACCTGTTGAACTCTGGCAGGAAAATGTTTGTTCTGATTTCTGGTTGTTCTGGTTGTTCTGGTTCTGGTTGTTCTGGTTTGCCTGGTTTTCCTTGGTTTTTATTTTTTGGATAGGTTAGGGCCCTTGGGTTTATCATTCTTTCTCATGGAGGCAAAAGCAATGGATTGGAGGTAAGGTTCTGCACTGGTTTTGCACCCAGAATTTTATCCAGAGGCCAATGGGCCACAGAAATTATGCCCCCAAACCAAGAAGCTCCTAGAAAGCAACCTTCTGTATTTTCCCCATGGAGCAAAGTAGAGAAGTCCTGAAGTTTCACTTCTGAGTCTGTTCCAATGCCATCTTGTAATTCCAAAGCTGTGTTACACTGAGCAGGGGTCTTCCTGATTTAGTGCCATTCTGAGTTATTCAAGAAGACACACTGCTATGACTACTGAGGTTCTCTATACCATGAGAGAGCTGAGATGTTGGACCTAAACAGACCCCTCAGGAGCCAGAACAAGAGACAGGGGCAGAAGGCAGAGATTTGTTTTATCCAATGTAGGTATTCATTCAAACTGGCAGACAAGACTCAAGGGAGGGGACCACAGACTGCTGTGTGGGAATCAGCTCATCCAACAGTGAAGATCTGAACAGGAGGATCAGAACAGAGAAGCATTTATTTTCCTCTACTGAATATTAAGCAAGCCCACAGTGACCAGCTCCATGATGAGCCAGAGAGGTAAAACAAGTGCCACCATGGGACTATTCTTTCATCTCTGACCCCAAACTGAAAATTTCAGAGGAAGTACAACAAGAAAATACTCCCATTTTCTTCCTGATTCCACATAATTTCCAGATCTTTCACAGTTCTACCTGGTTTTCCCTGTGAAACAAAGGTACAGGTAAAGATGGAAATGGGAATAAAGCTATCAACCAAGCCAAGATCTCTTCTACTCATTTCTCTTTTTGCCAATAGCCACCATAGGTGTGAGACTGGTGGAAAAAGGACAATTTAATAACTGAAAGGAAACCTTGGAGTCTCACTGTATGATTGACTCTTTCAGAGACTGATGCTTTGGGCAGATGCTGTCAGGTGTGTCTTAAAGGTTAGGACTGAAATCCTCCAGAAGAGCTGCTCATATCACCCAGAAAAGAAGACAAACATCAGCAGCATCTGTCACCTCTGCTCATTAAAATATCATCCAAATGAGTAGGCATAGTTGGGCAGCAGTAAGGTGGTATGGTAAAAGGCTGAGGCTCTGATGGAGGCAGTATCTGCTGCAAAAAGATAGAGCAGGGTCAGGCACAAGCTTGAATGTGAGATACACCTGAGATATAAGAAAGTCTGCTGTTAAAGGTATGTGAGAACAGGTAGGTCCTTGCTCTTCTGCCATTTATTTTCTCCCAGGTTGCTCCATTTATGGCAGAAACTTCCTAAAGAAAAATCCAGTTCAGACAGATGCTATGATTGTCCACTCAAGATTTAAGCTTTGTCTAAATTTGCTGTGCTGACCCCTCATATCTCCATCCAAACAAATTAATTTCTTCCCTGGCAACATCCCAATGGGAACCACTGCTGGGTCTAAATAAAGCCCAAAGGAAGTTTGTTAAGAACTAGAAAGGGAAGATTAAACAAAACTAAGCCATTTGAAGCTTGTGAAGGATATTGTGGGTTTGATGGGATAAGGAGCTGCTGTTCTGCAGTGTGGGTGGAGGAGAGAACTTGGCCCTGTGGGAACATGAGCTTGCCAACTTTCTCCTTTCCTTTTCATTCACACCAACCAAAGCTCAGAGATATTGCCCTGGGAAGACTCCTGCTGCCAGATGTCAAAATATTGCTCAGTGAAGATCCAGTAACACTGTGCTCAGGTCTTTGTCCAAAATACGATCTCTGACAAGTCTAGAGAAGAAAGAGGGGGCAGGAAAGTGTGATTAGCTGAAGTGTAGGAGCCTGAACTGGAAAGAACTGTAAGCATACGACCAACTCATTCATACTGTATGGTTTCCTTCTTATTTTGGGTTGGACATACTCTAAAGAATGGCTTTGCTGGCCATAGTCCAAAGTAATTTAATTGACTGTTAATTTAATGGCAACTGACAGCAGAAGGTGCTTTTTGGTCTCCTCCGATGGTCCTATGGCTCTCTCTTGCACCCTTCTTCTCCACCTACCTACTTCTGTATCTGGGTGGTCACACCAGCCTGCCCCCCACACTGGTCTCTTGCAGCAGAACTTGGCACAAGGGGAATTTTCCCCATAAGCCTCCTTGTTTGCAAGTGTTTCTGTAATCAGACTTCATCCTAGCAGGGAGAAAAAGAGCTCAAACATGATGGAGACAAACTGAAGGGACCTGCAAGCAACAGAATGAAGAAAGTGCAAAGAGCATATGAGACCAGCAGAAATATGGTGTGCAAAGATGTCATTTGTGTACGGCAGGTGTGAAAGGTATATGTCAAAAGGAAAAGTGAGAGCAAACACACAGCTGTGGAGCGGAACAGCACAGAAGCATGTGTTTGAAGGAAAGCAATCCCCAAGCCCCATCCCAATTTGTTTCACAAGAATTTCTCCACAGTCTCGTTAGAAGGGAGCTGCCCTCCAGCACGCAGTGGCAACCAGCCACTTACAATGAATTTGTTGAGCAAGCCACCAAACAACTCTCCCAGGGAGAACAATCATTATGGATCTAATTAAAGCTTGTCACACAGCTCTGCTCTGCTGACCTGCCTCTGTGTGAATAAGAGGGCCTCTGTTAATTTTCTCTGACAACGATCATTGCATCAGGGCCCAATCCCTACATGGGACTTCACATCAGCCAAGAGATGGACAAAACAGCCAGAGCTCTGAAGGTGCAGGAGGCAAGGAGGGCCTGGCAACCCTACTTGTGCACATGGATGGGTCTGGCTGTCTCTCATCCCAATGGGCTGAGGATGCTGCCCACTGCCACATTGGTGAGAAGCAGGCTGACAGAGCAGAGGAGGCAGAGATGGCTGTAAAACTATGTCTCTGTTGCATCAGCAACCCTCTTCTAGGAACACAGGACCAACTCCCACTGTCATTCATCTCTATCCACTGCAGTTTTTCGGAATGGAGGTGGTTAAATGGTGAATCTACTTAGATGTGGAACAAAATTTAAAGTTTTAACTTACAGTTTGCTAATAATCACTGGGTGGATGTTTTTACTCCCCTGCCAGCCTCAGGAAAGGATACTGATGCATGCTCCACAGCTCCATGGCCTCAAGGAGTGCAGCTGTATTCCTATACCTATTCCTGCACAGAGTTGTGTCAGGACTCAGTGCTGTGCTAACCTGATATATGCAGACAGCTTGGAGCACAGGGGAAACAGCAACAGGTTGGTCTAGCAGAAGCTGTCCAGCATGGCAGAGAGACAAAGAGATTATTATCACTGCCCTCAGCTGCCTATTGGGAATGGTTCCTGCTTCACATTATCCCTTGAAACCTGCCCAGAAATTCAGCAGAGAAATGCGCCAAGCCACAGCCCAATCTGGCAACGTAGCAAGAGACAATTGAATAGATGCTCCAGGCCCCAGAGAAAGCCCTGGCACTAATTAATTGATTAAAATGAAAAATGGGAGCAGATTTTTGATCAAATTGTCCTTTATAAGTTCCCTGAAGGAATGAGGCTTGCAAGAATGAGAGAGGAATCTAGGTAATCAATGTATCTTATTAGCAGTGTTTATATAATCCCTCTGAAGGCACATATACATTTTAGGAACATCAAAGAACTGCTGTTCATCTGGTGGCAAACATGGGCCTGGGTGACCTCTGGAAATTTGACAGATCTGTAGCGCATCTGAGGTTGAATCAGTGTGATAGATTTAAACCTCTTGTAAATTCCCAGGTAAATAACCAGGAACACCCACTCAAAAAAAGTTTGTCACATTGCTCTATGTGACAGCAAGACCAAAACTGAAAACTTCTAAGAGCACTTAACAACGCAAGATCTCAGCTTTTTATTCCCTTGTTTGAATCTAATTCCCTTTTTTAATAGAGAAGATTTAAAAATAATTTTCTTGTAGTCACAATGTGAAGCCCCTATAAATCTCTCAGGGTCACATTGTCTCATCCTCCACACCAAAATCCACATCTCTCTCCAATCAAAAAATAAATGCCTTGTCAAAACCCAACATTCTCATTAGCATGATCAGTTAATTAGCAGTCATCTCACTGTGATTAATATAACAGGTGTCTGTTCTACAGCAAATATTTCACCTGCTCTGTTACTTCTCAGCTTGTAAGTTCCCATTTGTGAATGGGTAGGCACCTGGACCATGAGCTGCTCTCCTCGCTCATGCACTGTGTCCAGGCAGGAGCTGTATCTCCAAGCCATCCTGCCAGGTGAGCACTCAGGTGATTTGTGCGACACCCTTAGCCTGGGGATTTCCAGCACAACATTAAATATGAGAACTGCAACTGAAACTTGATTTAATTTGTTAGTTTCTTCCCAGTGTTCATCTCTGCTCTCACTGCTGATGGAAACAGTTTGATGTTACTGCATATGGGATCATTACAGACATCTTGTCTTGGAATCCAGAATCCACGGAAATAATGTGGGAGCTTTTCCTTTTCTTTTGAGTAGAAACTCAGAGCAATCTGGTCTTGGAATCCAGGTTGTATCTGGTGAAGCAACAACTGATCTCATCAAGACACAAGCATCAAACTGTGGGGTTCCCCCCACCTATGATGTGAGTGGGTGATTCCTTGAGCTCATTTAAGGTGGTGCAGGAAGACTAGAACTTTTGGAATCTCTCAGGAATTTTATCCAGATCAGAATGACATTAATAACACTAAGACCTTGGAAAAGCATGAAAACCACAAGGTGGGGAGCAAAGCTCAGTTGTTCAGCTCAGTCAAAGTCACTTGACAATAGCAACATTTTTCTGACTTCTGATTGTCTACCTGAGAGTGCAATAATGAAATACTGTAGAGTCAACCAAAGATGATCCTTATGCATCCATACATATCCAGGTATTTGTGAGGCAGGGAAGAACAATTAGTGGGTGCTTTGATGCTTCTGACAGGCCTTTAAAGAAGACATGAAAAACCTGTTATTAAAGAAGGTTTCCTGAGAATCCAGCTTCCAAGAAGGATGATTTGAAGCTCCTTCCTTGGTGAGATGATAGCGAAGATGGAAAACACCCAAGCTGAGTGTTTGATATGAAAACAAGTAAACAATCAAAGGAAAGAATTTGGGAGGGGGGCTGGAGGTTGCTTTGTCTCTTTCAAGCTGTTGACTAGGAATTGGTGTCAGACAGGAGATTCAGGGTTGCTCCATTTTTCTTGTAAGGACTCTGTTCAACACCACCTTTTCTAGTAACCCCACTGAGTTTCTGTTTGTCTCCCTGAATCACCACATCTGAGGAATTTGGTTCTTTTTCTTTGGGCTACTTTTATTTTCCTATTACCTTTGCATTGTTTATTGCACTGTGACAGGCAATTTGATTCTAACACTGATGATCTCCTGCGTCACCTCAATGTAACTTTATCAAAAACAATGGGCTACATTCTTTGTTTAATCAGACCAAGAGTCCCAGTTAAATCAATAGCTTTAGCTTTAGCTTTTACCTTACTGGTAAATCAACCAGCTTTCCCCATCTGCAGATGCAGACATATGATGCTACTCAGGGCACCAAGCCACAGTACTGCAGTGGAAAATCAAGGCCACTTAGTACTGTTAGGTTTTATTACAGAAATAAAAAAAAGCTCCTTTGAGTTGGAATTAAAATAAAGATATCCATATTTTGATCTGATTCCTTCATATCAATGTATTATCTCTGAAAGACAGAAACTAATTCTACATGTAAAGAATATCTGGTAAACTGCCAGGTTTTATTTTTTACCTTTTTTTTTTTTTTTTTTTTTTAATTACTGGGAAGAAAGATGGGGAGCTGGCTCCCTACCTAATATCTGGAGTTAAAAGCATTTCATGATGAGAAATAACTTAAGCAAACATCCTCCCCCTTATCTCTCACAGTTTCAACAGGCTCATTTTGATATATTTCTTTCTTAAGAGCATATCCTGTGCAGTTAATACACAGGGTGACAAAAAAAAAAAAAAAAAGACAATTCTCCATATCCAAACTGATGCACTTCTGCTCTGAGCACAATTTTACCAGCATGTTTCTTAAAGTCTCACTCATCTTTCTCTCTGTTTTGTATTTTCTTTAGGTGGTTGCACGTGAAATAAAGAAGAAAAAAAGGAAACTCAGGCTGAAAGGTGGGATGTAAGATGTGGCATGGTCCCTGAAGATGGGTTGAGGGAGAGGCAGCAGTGGTTTGCAATTGGCATTGGTTTGACAGTGCGAGAATTTCACAGTCACTGCACTTACTCCCTATCCCAGCCCTGTTCCTGTGTTTAATGTCTCAACCTGCCACAACTCTGCCCTTGGGGTGAACAGGCTTTTTTTATCATTATTGATGCCATTGATTGAGCCCTGCACATTTCAGGTTTGAGTTCCTCTGTCTTATCCATGCTTGCATGAATTTTACTTACCCTAGGAAGAGTCAAGGCATAAAGGGATGAGCTCCTACATGGTGTGCAGAGGTCTCCCCAATTTGCTGCTGCATCTGTCTTCTGTGGAGGTTACCCACAAAATGGTTATTGGTCTCAGAGCCCATGGGCTAGGTACCTCTACATAAGGATTTAGACTCCTTCTCTGCTTTTGCTTTCAACCCCCAAATAAACTGGCAGCCATGGAGATCATGTCCCTAATGCCTGAAGACATGAGTACAAGGTCATGTTACTCCATCTTGGGATACTGCTTATCAGTAGCCTGTAGATAACGAGGGTAATCTAGTTTAGGCTCATCTGCTCCGCTCCTGAGCTGAACTCAGGCCAATAAGAGTGCTTTTGCCCGGTGATGAGTTTACATCCAAGAAATTGCTGTGGCTCAGCTGATTTGTTGTAATCTGCTCATGCAATAAGCACCAACCATTTCCAAAACTGTTGTAACAGCCTGCTCCAGGGACAGCAGTTACAGCTTGACAGTGAGACCATTTAGCTTTAGAGCAAAGGCTCCTTGAAGAGCACTGCTGTCTTTAAGGCTGGAAGCAAATAAGAGCTGGAAGGATCTTGACCTTCATTTGCTTCAACAGCCATCGCTGAGAATAAATAGGACCCTAGTGCAGCACAATGGCTTGGAGATGCTGCATTCAAGAGGGTCCCTTTGCAGCAGCAATGTTTACAAAGCAGGAAGTAACACATGAAAATGTCACCCCTAGCTTCATCTTGTTCTTCTGCAAATTCGATATTACACTGTCCTAGGCCATTTTCAGAAACTAAGTTGGGTGGTTGTGGAGTTCTTTGTATTCCATGAGATTTTCTCTATCTTGCCTTATCTTTGATTTCATCAAAGGTTTCCATTTCTTCAGCCTATTAAGCCCAGCAAAAGGAGGCATTTGAAAATGCTGTTGTGCTCTGCAGAGCTTGGTTGCAATGGATTTCACAGGCCACACTGCCCCTAAAAGAGAGGAACATCATTTGCTCTCACAAGACCTTGCTGAAATACAACAATACAATTAGGGAGTATTTTGCAAGGGTGGAAAATAATTATTCTGTATGCTATGTGGAAATGACCAAAAATTGCCTCATTAATGTTGATTCACTGTAGCGAGCACATAGTAAGTAGAGACTGGAGCCAGCCCCTTGATGAATGGCACTCCATCCAAGCCAACACACTCTGCATCCTAATGGATGAACACGGCCCATTTTATGGGTGCAATGGTGTGGAGAGGAGGCAGGACCAAGGGCACACAACCTGAACATGGACCAACACAGTGGTGGCACCAACACTTGTGTGGGATCCTAAAGACTGGAGCTTGGGCCATCCCTGAGGGGATGGCTCTTCCTACTCGCAGCATCAAGCCCATCCTGGGTTCTACTCTGGGGATCAGGCAAGAGTGGCAAATTAAGAGAAGGTAAACATTTGGGATTAAAATTGGGAACTGTTTCCACTGAGGTCTTGGTTGCCCTTTTATTGCCACTGGTCTCAAATACAAATGTTCTCTAAACCAGGAATCTCTGATCACTCTGTGAGTCTTGGCCCATGGTTCAGGGATGGCACATGGCCCACAGCGGCTTTCAGTATCAGACACAGGTCACACAAGGGAGGACACAACACAATTCCACACATGCTTCTCCTAAGTGAACAAATCAGTGTGCCCTGGGTATACACCCACAGTGACAGGGAGAACCAACACCACGGAGTCTGAATCATGATGACGACAGGCTTTGCTATCATCAACGGACTGTAATGCATATGACAGGACAGGCCAGAAGAGGACAGGTCCTCTGACAGAGGTGTCCAACCCTTACCAGACAAATTCCTTCATGGAGCTACACACTCTTGTACAATAGCTGAGATGGCTAAACCTGTTGTTTCTACTCTCCACTGGCCCTTTGGGGAGGTCTCTCATGGACTCACAAGCATCCGTGGACCAGCGGATTAAGCCATTCTGGTACACCACATGGGAGTGTGACCTTCAAAGAGAACCAAAACACTGCCCAACACCTCTGCGGTTAATTGTTGTGCTAAATTGATTTTTTTGTTTACACTCTTAAATACTTGGGGGAAAATCTTTTTGATGATTCAGCACATGAGGCTTGATGAAGTTTTAGTGGGGCTGTATCTCAATACTTTAGAACTGGCATAGGTGATCCAAGTCAGTGAGGGGTTGTCTCATTTTATTTTAGAGCCATGATACATCATCTGATTTATCCTAAGTCAGGCACATAAAATGGGTTGGGGAATTACTCTAGCAGTGGCCATTTCTCTTCTGTGACTAAAAATGGGAGCTATGGGTGACTTAATCAAATGGAGTGGAGACGTTTGCATTTAGATGTGTGACAGAAAATGAAGTTAATCCCATTGGGTGATGGATGTGGCTTGCATATAGCAACACAGGATGCAGGAGAAGGAGACTCTTGTATGCATACATCACAGAAGAAGATGGAGATTGTATTAAGAAAGCAGAGGGAGAAGCAGGAAAGAAGAAAGGAGCTAATGCAGCCTGAAGACCATGCTCAGGATAACTCAGTGAGCCAACGGATCGTGTTTGGAGCCCTTTGCCATTCAAATAATTGTGTCTGAAATTCATTCTTAGTAGGAGACTCGGCATCTTTATGACCCTTAATCAGTTGTTGCTCCTTTATTCTATAAAATAGCGTCACCTTCTGCTGCAGCACAACATGGGAAATGTCTCTACTGCAAAGTGGTTTACTGGGCAGTGGTTTTCCTCCCTTCTTTCTCCTGCATTTAATTCAGCAAGACACATCCTGAATAAAGACCAGCATAAGCCTTGAGAACAGCTGAAATAAGCAGTGAGCTGCACTGTCCTCTCAAGACCAAAGTTCATCCATACTCAGAAAAAGCAAAACTGCAGGGACAGTTTTTCCAGGGGCAGAATGTGATCTGAAAGGCTTCAAAATCCCAAGGGGCAGTAAATACTAGTCCAGTCTGACCAAGAAATCTTTAGCAGTAAAATAAAATCTTTCCTGAGCAAAGTGTTTCCTCATCTGAGCAGAGAACCACTCATTTTCAGTCTAGCGGTACTTCTAATTTTTTTGGAGGGTTGTGCGTCATGGCAAAGAAGAATAAAAATAAGGAGACCTCAGTGGCTGCACTTACAAATGAGCAGTTTCTGATCAGCTCTCTGTCTGATGACCTCCTCAGATGGATATACCCTTTTGGAAAAAGTTACTCTTATCCCAAGGAATGAATCAAAACAGAAACTCCACTTTAAATCAAGTTCTTTCTACCTTTCCTCCTCTGGAGAGAAGGGAACCAAATTCTCTGTGCAGGCAGTGATTTATACACACACGGTCTATCCAAAGCAGCAAACAAAAGCACAAGCATCTCTAGTTTCCAGGCTTCACATATCATAGTTATGTGTTCAAAGATATCCATAAAAAAGAACAATTTTCCATCAGAGTGCTTAGAAAAGAGCTCTCTTTCTGACCTATTGGGAACTGGCTGGTGCTGACAGGCCAGCAAGGCCCTTTTCATCTCAGACCTCTAAGTTTCCATCTCTTTGCACATGTAATTTTGCACCTCATTGCTCCTAATTGACTGGTTTTGAAAACCCACCCTGGAGAGCTATCCTTCTCTGCCATGGCCACAGTGTAAAGGAAAATAAGTTCTCAGACACTTCTGTCTATAAATAATTCTGCTGCCATGAGGTTATCCACAGGGAGTGTTGAAAACTATCTCATTACTGGTGTAGTTCTCCACTTTATATCAAAGTGCTTGCTTCTCTCCCCAGCCTCTTCCCAAAAGCAAAGGTGCAGGATCACAGGATTTCCTAAACAGCATTTCCAGCATCTTCTTCCTCCCACAATGGATGCCACAGCCAGCACGGGAGCTGTCATCTCCACAATGAGGCTCAGGAACAAGACTCACGTTCACCTGAAATTCTCCGCAGCAATTTTCTAGAGTGAAAGGATGTCAGGTCCAGTCACAAAGCCAAACTCCAGCTCTGGTAACCTGCTAACTCCTGCTAACCCAAATTCATCCTCACAGTTTCAGCAGGGCACATGAATCTTCTTGCTGATCCTTTGCTGTAGTTTATCTCTAAGACAGGTGCATTTTGGTGGGGAAAAGTGATTTCTGTAGATTTGGCATGAAAATCAGTTGTGAGTTTTGGAGCAAACACCATAATGTTGGGTGAGCATCAACAGCCTGGTTTCCAGCAAAGAAGGGCTGGTACTGCAGTGAGAGCTTGGAGCAACAAATAATGCAGGTATTCATAGTAGCTATTGAACAGGACTCAGAAGCTGAAAGAGAGTAGATTTAGACTGTATATTAGGAATAAATTCTTTATTTTGAGGGTGGTGAGGAATTTGAACAGTTTGCCCAGAGAAGCTGTGGATGCCCCATCCCTGGAAGTGTTCAAGGCCAGATTGGATGGGGCTCTGAGCAACCTGGTCTAGTGGAATGTGTCCCTGCCTATGGCAGGGGCATTGAAACTGGATGATCTTTAAGGTCTCTTCCAGACGAATCTGCTCTGTGACTCTATGATTCTAAGTTTCAAGGTCACAAAAGTTACTGTCTGGCCCCCCAACCCAAATACCCAAGCAACCATGCACTAGCTACTGCAGGCAAACCTTCACCTCTTGCTACCACTTCCTCACAAACCATCAACATGAAGCAAATAGTAGTGCAGCACAAAATCAAAGTTTCTATATTGCTTTTGTGCCAAGTCACCAAGTACTTGAACGCTCTGGTTTCTACCACTTTTATATTTAGTCCATAATTAAACAAGCAAGGGACATAAATAGCTGACAGCTTAAAAGCACCATCTTACACTCTTCTTCTTGCTTTGTAAACACAGACCTTGCGTCTCCCATAAACTACAGAGCACAGCTGTAACTCAATCTACCCAGCACTGCTGTTTTTAGCCTGAGTCTAGGGTATATGGTTACCGAGGTATTACTCTACTCTCCATTGCTGGTAAAATCCTTGCAAGAATACTTTTGAACAGGTTAGTACCTGCTATTGCAGACGATCTTCTGCCTGAAAGCCAGTGTGGCTTCAGAGCCAACAGGAGTACCACAGACATGGTATTTGTTCTCAGACAACTGCAAGAGAAATGCAGGGAACAGAACAAAGGACTCTATGTAACTTTTGTTGACCTCACCAAAGCCTTTGACACTGTGAGCAGGGAAGGCCTGTGGCAGATCTTGGAACGTTTAGGATGTCCCCCCAAGTTCCTCAAAATGGTCATCCTGCTGCATGAGGATCAGCGTGGCCAAGTCAGATATGGCGATGCACTCTCCGAGCCCTTTCCAATAACCAATGGCGTAAAGCAAGGTTGCGTTCTCGCACCAACTCTGTTCACAATATTCTTCAGTATGATGCTCCAAAGGGCCACGGCAGACCTTGATGAAGAAAATGGCATCTACATCCGATACCGTACTGATNGACTTTCTGCTGTGCCTTTTGCAACCGGACTTGTCTATCTCGCATCGGCCTCTTTAGCCATCAGCACGCTTGCAGCAAGCGTGGGTAGAGCCCTTCCCAAATCTTCGTTCGCGAAGCCTAGCCATGATGAGGGTATATGGTAATCAGCTAAACTGCTTTTTTTGGCCTTGAAACTTGCTTTTTTAACAGAAATTAGCTTTGTCCATCCTGAGGACTGCTGGGTACATCTCTGAGCTGGAACAGAGTCTCATCAAAGAACTGTGTTCAAATCAAGGCAGCAGAAGGATATATATGCCAATGTGATGTGAGACACAGCTTTTTATGGCTAAGCTAGAGGGAAGAACTAGTTGAGCTTCTCCAGAACAGATCAACTCTGACAGAAGAAGTTAATATGTTTGTCTTAGATTGGAAATCCCCCCTATCAAGGAAAAATTCTATTGGTAAAAAAGACCTTGGGGGATGGATGGACAGATGCAGCTGGAAGACGTTAAAGCATACCTAACTTTGAAACTTCGACTTGAGCATTTGGCTTTACAGAAGCTTCAAGGTGCAGCGCTCAGACTGGAAAGCCCTGAACAAATAGGGTGCTTGTGCCAAGGTGCCCCTGTGCTGGGATATGGGGCAGAAAAGCTTAATTCGGGGTCTTAGAGCACCATCTGCTGGCACCTTCCCCCAGAAGTGTCAACTACCCAGCAGAGAGAGCAAGGGAGAGGAGACAATGGCTCCAGACATATGGCAGAGAGGAGTGAAACAGGTTTGTTTGGGTGAGCCCACTGTCCTAGCAAGGATTTTGGATTGTTTCAATACGTCATTGTTATTGACTTGCTGGGCATCAGTGGGAGGGTAGACTGCTTCCACCCCATCCTGGGAACCAGCACACTGTTGGTAGGCAAATATCCTAGGTCTGGGTAGAAGTCTTTGCTGAAAGGGGAATAAGTTGAAACTCTGACTTTCTGAGGTGTTTCTGACCTCCAGGGAAGCAAATGAAGGGTAGGAAGACAGCAACCAACTGCCTGCCTGCTCTACTTTGAGACAGGACCCAAGTTCTTTGTACCACGTGAGGCAGCCTTCAGTGTGGCATATCCATCCCAGAGATCAGAGGATTTTGCCGTGCTGCTTGGCTTGGTTGTCCCTGATTGCTTGCCCTCCCACTGCACAAGGTCTTGGGTTTCCCCACTTGGCCAAGGGAACCTGATATCTGACTCCTCTTGTGTGTCTCTTAGCATTTGTGTTGGCTTTCATCTTCCAAGATTTTCCTGTCCCAGGATTTAGATATCTTACTTAGGTGTCTACATGGGCTATGTTGGCCTTTATGTGCTTCAAAGCAGCTCATTCTCCATAGGGCATTCTCAAACATTTCCTCAACCATCTTTTGTCTCCTTTGCTGCCTTTCCATGCACTTGCATTCCTATTTTTAAAACCACAATCCCACAGGCCATAGTGGCTTTCTACAACAGCTTGGCTCTTCATCCCTGAAATAATCTACTGTGGGGAAGATCAGATAGGACCGGTCTATATGAGGAATTCTTGGCTGTTGGATCCCATCTTGTTCCCAATCATGGATCTCATCTGTTCCACTGCACCTCCAGGACAGAGGTCTAACGGCCACTTGTTAGCAACAGCACAGTGCAGCAATGGCAGGAAATTGCAGGGTATTTTTCTTAATTTTAGACACCCACGTGGCACAGAATAGAAGCTTGTCCTCACAAGAAGCTTCCAAGAACAGTGATGGGGGCTCCAAGGGAGCCACTTGTTTAATCTCATCCAGCTGGCTGAACAAGTAGCTGTAGCAACTTCTTTGCCTACAAAAGATGCTGTTCTCCTTGAGTTCCCTCAAACACTCCCCCAAAAAAAACCAAAAACATTTTCCTGCATTTGAGGGAGCTCAGGCTGCAGCACATTGAAGGTTTTTCTTTGGAACCCCAGGAAAAGAGGTCCTGCTGTGCATGGCAGGTCTCCCAGGACTAACCTAGACTCAGGTTAGACATAGAGCTCTCCTACTTTCCTCCCTCACCAGCACAAGCCAGTAGGAACTAGTGTCCCTACTAAGAAGCATAAAAAAGAAATCACACGTGAGCAGATGGATTTGGCAGTGCTGGGTTAACAGTTGGATTCAATGACCTTAAAGGTCTTCTACAACACAAAAGATTCTATGATTCTATGACCCAAGTCCACTTTTCAGACAGGAACCATGGCTCAGAAATTGCTTCAGCCTTGGAGCCAGACCCGTTGAGCACTACTCACCACCACCAAGTGATCCCAATCATAAAATAGGTATCATTAAATAGGAGGGTGGCCAGGTTGGGGTGTTATGCACAACAGTACCTCTGGTTTGTGCAGTGGTGTCCCACCTTTGAAAAAGAAGTAGGACTGTTCATCTGGGGCTCGGACCAACCCGGACTAGTGAAAGGTATCCCTGCCCATGGCACTGGGGTTGGAACTAGATGATCTTTAAGGCCCCTTCCAATGCAAACCACTCTGCAATTCTATGATTTAAGGACACACTCTCTTTTTGAAAGGGATATTGAAAGATAATCTGTTTTCCTCTCTTCCCAGAACCCCTAGAGAATCAGACATTAATCTTGCATCCCATATTGCTGAAACAGAAAGTTCCCACCTGCTGGCAGCAATCCCCTCTCTCCCTTCTCTCTCTCTCTCAAGACCAGTCTCTCTGGGATAATACATAAGTCCTGTTAAGAAAATCCCCCGACTCTGCTTTCTTAAGTCCTGCTCCATCATCTAGACGAGCTCCAAGTCTCAGCTACCTCTTCCTGCTCAGCTGAGGGCAAACTATACTGTCTAAGAGCTAAGGCAAAAATTAAAACCAGGTTTTACACCATGGCCCCTTCTTTCCCCTGCCTCCTTGTACCCGAGTTTTCTATCCACACTTTCAGTTAGAAGGTATGTCAGGCTTGTGGAACCAAGCCCAGACTTTCCTGAGAAAACACACTAGAGTCAAAGGCATGTTTTGAAAATAAATATCAAAGCTGGCAAGCAAGGGTGATGAAAGACGGAAATGGCATTGTTAGAAGCTGGTAGGAGTAAACTAAAAGTGTCTCTGCATGGCAGCTCCATGCAGGACTCAGCCTCTTGCCAACAATATCTAGGGATTATTTCTCAAAGACCAAACGAAAGAGCATTAAGTCTCAGGAAGAGAAGAAATTTGAAGGGCCTGACTATGCCACTCCAATAACACAAGGAATAATAATAGAGTGGGAGAAACAAGTGTGGAGAGAGGGTTAAAAAAAAAAATAATGAGGAGAAACTAGCAACAGAAATGCACATCAGAGTTATAAAAAGAGACAGAGAAGGGAATTTTATTCATGAGCTTTCCAAATGCATTTGCCATTATTGCAGGCATGAGAATATTATTCTGCTGCTGTCAGGGGGCATGTGACGGGGCTCCAGCCATCAGAAAATCACTGCCAGCTGTCAGAGGGCCAAGCCATTAAGGGCGATGGGCCAACACCAATCACACTGTCAAGAAATACATTCGCTTGTCAAGAGATTAGCAGTCTGGCCTCCAAAGCCTTCAGAGACTGTTGGCTTCAAAAATGGAGACAGTCATGTGAATAGCACAGTCCCTGGCAATGGAAGCTGTGGGTAAAAATGCTCCTTTTTAAGTATGGGAGTAAGGAGTACAAGAAGGAAGGTGTTAAACTCTTTCTGGTTGGCTCTGCTATATAAGGATTACTTAGTCGTAGAGAGCAACTTTTACTGATGGCATCAATAAAAACAATTTAATTCATCCAGAAGCACTGTTTAGCCCTTGATTGGCTGATATATGACACTGACCTCTGGGTGCATTGCAGCTTTCTTTGGGAAGACTGGCATGAGAGAGTAGCAAATCTGCCTGGAGTCTCACTGAATTTTATCCTTTTTTCATTCAAGCATCAGCAATACTCTAATCTACATCAGTTGTACCTGTTTGTGAACAACGCACAGGTTTTGGGTAACAAAACTGATGCAGACAATTCAGTCCTACAGAAGTATAGTTCCCCAGCTTCATTCAGAGATGGTCCTAGGGAAAAGCCAGTCTTGGGACCAGTAGGGCTTATTCTATGAGTCCTTTTCTTATTTTACAGGTAAGAAACCTAGACTTGGCTTTTAAGGTCTAGCCTACAGGAAAGTCATTGTATCCATTTCCCTGAGACAGTCACACTCCAGGTTCTAACAGAAAACTACAAAGCTATTAATACAGATCACATAAATCACACAGCATTCATAAAGGGTGTTTTAGGGTTTATGTTAAGCATAAACTCCAGGTAGACTACATCCACAGCCTTTCCCTCATCCACTAGGTGGGTCACTTGGTCATAAAAGGAGGTCAGGTTGATCAAGCAGAACCTGCCTTTCCCAAACCCATGCTGGCTGGGCCTGATCCCCTTGTTGTTCTATATGTGCTGTGTGGTGGCTCTCAAGATAATCTGTTCCCTAACCTTATCAGGCACCAAGGTCAGGCTGACAGGTCTGTAGTTCTACAGATCCTCTTTCCGACCCCTTTTGCAGATGGGCATCATATTGGACAACTCCCAGGCTCCTGGGACCTTCCTGGTTAACCAGGATTGATAATAAATGACAGACAGTGGCTTGGTGAGCTCCTCTGCTAGCTTGCTTAGCTTGGATGAATCCCATTCAGACCTATGAACTTTTGAGTGGCTAAGTGGCACAGCAGGTCACTACTTCCTCTTGGATTGCAGTGGATCTGTTCTGCTTCCTGTCACTGTCTACCAGGTTGCTCTGAGGGTAATTGGTCTTGTTGTTGAAGACTGAAGACAAGAAGGTATTAAATACCTCAGCCTTATCCTCATTCTTGGTGACAATGTTCCTCCTTGGATCCAATAAAGGATGGAGATTTTGCTTGGCTCTCTTTTTATTGTTAAAGTATTTATAAAAACACTTTTTATTGTCTTTCGCAGCAGTGGCTAGATTGAGTTCTAGCTGAGCTTTTGCCTTTCTCATTTTCTTTCTACATGATCTAATGACATCCTTGTACTCTTTCTGAGCTGCCTGTCCCTTCTTCCAAAGGTCATAAGGTCATAAACTCTCTTTTTTTAACTTGAGTTCCAGTGAAAGCTAACTGTTCAGCCAGGCCAGTCTTCTTCCCCAGTTTAGATTGGATATCAGGAAAAATTTCTTCACCAAAAGGATTGTCCAGCTTTGGAACAGGCTACCCAGGGAAACGATGGAGTCACCATTCCTGAAAGGATTTAAAAGGCGTGTAGGTGTGGCACTTAGGGACATGGTTTAGTGGCGGGCTTGGGTTAATGGATGGACTTGATCTTAAAAGGCCTTTTCCAACCTAAATAATTCTATGATTCTATGACTCAGTCTGTGACATCATCTCCATTTCTCAGTAGCTGATGCCACAAGAAAGTAGGACCTATGGTACAAAAGACCCAGTAAACACCTTTCTTTCCCTGTCTAGTAATGACCTCTCCTATTGAAGCTGATCATCAATAATTTATTGTGGAAATAGGGGACACAAGTCACCCCAGAAGAAAGTTGGAAGTGGAAATGTATTACTGCATTTCTTTGTGTTTCCTTTTATGTCCCTTTTAGTTCATAGGTCTGAATATCCAAGCTATGCTAATAAAGTAAATAATAATTGTCTGAGCAGCCTCTTTTATTAATGACTTGTTAAAGAAAAGAGTTTGGCTGAGGTATAAGTTGATTAGCTCACTGGTAATTAACTGATATCCAGAAAAGTAACAAAGGATTTTGTCATGTAAATAATTACTTGATCTTTCCTTTCCTCCACCTTTCTGCAGTAATGAGAGAAATATCACATCACATGAGCAGAATGTGCTTCATTTCCAGGCAAAGTAGAAAAATTTGCATATGCTTGTGGTAAATATGCCATTTTCCCAGAGATCAATGAAGAGAATAGCAGTTCCCTTCCCCACTGTCAGTGCAGCACAACTGACAATATTTCAATTTTTTTTAAATTCTTTTAACATTTGACATTTTAATATATCTGCATCTGCTTACCACTGAGACTGTTTGCTTGTCTCTAGTGGTTTTCCCTCTTTATTCCAGAGGTTTTCAACAGCAGCAATAGGAGGAAATTGCTTTCCTTGTCTGTGAGACCAAGTGACAAGCAGTGCATAATTGGATGGACAGAGTTTTATAGAACGGATACGTTATCTTCCACGCTCAAACATTAATAGATTCATTATACAAAACACAGTTCATGAATGGGTTTTGGGTGCTTCCTTCCCTAAACTGAAAGTTATAAGAAAAGAGGGAAACACTGGCAATAGTTAATTACTCTAAATCCATTCCCACTCTAGTTCTGGGATTAAAAAAGCTCCTGCTCTTCTCCCTGACAGATCAGATTAGCCTGCCTTCTGGCCAGTCTCTTGCTTCTTGACAATATTTTTCTTTCAAAATTTGCCTTAAACAAACCCCCATATCATTGGGAGTTCCATTCCTGCAGTTTGTGGTCACTGAGCAGTCCTTGACCAGTGGGGATCAAAGGAGAGCTGGAGAGGGACTTTTTACCAGTGCATGTAGTGATAGGACATGGGGTAATGGCTTTAAACTGACAGAGAGCAGGTTTCGATGAGTATTAGGAAGAAATTCCTCCCTGTGACTCTGGTGAGGCACTGGCACAGGTTGTTCAGAGAAGCTGTGGCAGCCCCAACCCTGGAATTGTTCAAGGCCAGGTTGGACAGGGCTTTGAGCAACCTGGTCTAGCGGAAGGTGTTCCTTTCCACGGCAGGCAGGTTGGAACTAGATAATCTTTAAGGTCCTTCCAACCCAAACCATTCTATGATTCCATGATTCTATGGTCACACCCCCAAAATGCTATGAGTGGGAAGGATGGATACACACCAAGGGCTGGCCCTTGAAATCAGTGATGCCTTGAATGTAGATGGGAGGTCCCAGCTTGAAGAACATTGTCTGGACAGTTATCACACTGATACTGACACACAAAGGCTTGCTATTCATGGCCCTGTGCCTGCACAAGGTTGCTGCTATTACCAGGAGAGTCTTACTTAATCCACCCAATGGCTTCAAACACTCAAGTCACATAAAATGTGGAGACTCCAAAATATTTCCTGCAGGATTGAAAATGTGTTTGTTGTAAAACAGATCTCTTTCCTCCGTGCCAGGGCAATATCATGATACTGTGCATAGATTCTTATTTTAACTGCAAGCTGCCAGTGCCCTCCCTTCTCTTTCCCAACAGGAGCTGGTTGTAAGAGAGACCCAGCAACAGGTTCTCCTCCAATTTCATTCTTAGATCCATTTGTGAGGAGGAAGCTAGGATAGGAACAAGAAGAGAGGAGCACTGCTCCTGTTCTCACTATCCAAAAAATGCTACTGTCATCTTTTGAGACCCCAAATGGACTCAGTGCTGCCTATTCAACCACTGGAGAGAGCCAATGTTTCATGGCTCTCATCCTTCAGTATATCTCTCCTCCCAGATTTCATATAGGGAGCTTTTAATTTGTCCTAAGAGCACATGAATCCAGTGAGCAGTACAATAATGAGAAGGAACAGGCTGCCCAGGAAGTGGTGAAATTACCATCTCTGAAAGTGTTCAACAAAGCATGTAAATATGGCACTTGGGGACATGGTTTAGTGGTGAACATGGTGGTGCTGGCTTAACAGTTGGACTCAATGATCTTAGAGGTCTTTTCCAACCTTAATGATTCCATGATTCTATGATCCTAAGAAAGACTGCTTCCCTTAAATGCCACAATTCAAGCCAACTGAGGCCAAAGCAAGTCCAAGAGTCAATTAAGTACGTACCGTCCATGGATGCTGTGAGTACAGAAAACTAACAGGAGCTTCATTGACCTCAAACCACAGCAGAATACTTTTTAGAAGAGAGTAAAGACTTAGGATTCATGACTTCATCCAATCTGATCCAGCTGAAAAAGCCAGACACTTAAGCTCAATTCAGTTCATTGAATCATAAACATTTAATGCTCTTGGATACAAAGCAGCTGAGCACCATATGGGATATGGCACCGGATTTAGGGATCTTCCGGTGAATCCAGGGAATCCTGCCTGGCCTTCAGCTGTTGTTCTGAAAGAATCTTCAATGACACAAGGTTCCAGCATGTAAAGATGCAAACTGAGCCTTTAAGGTAAGATTCAAGTTGAGACTAACACCACAAATATTGCTACAGAGTTAGTGAGAGACTCTTCATATTGAGCTCTGTGTATGTAAATTAGCAGACAGAAAAAGACAGCTTACTATGTTCTTCCTAAAGAGAAAGCTATTTACAAGGGTAAACAACGAATCCTTATAGCATATGTTTTTGCTATTTTAAAGTGCTAGAAGAATTCCAAAGCACAAAGGCAGACGGATTCCCAGATTTCTTGGGAAGTCAATGAGATTTAGGCACATGCCATTTGTGCTTCTGGAAACTCTCCCTCCCATGACAGATTTTCATTTGATGTTTCAGCTTAAACTGGCGTACATTTACTACAGACATTTTGCAGATGATGAGTGCTCTTATTCACATGTAAGAGTGAATTAAGCTCAGATAACTGGAGAAGTTACTAGACTGAGCTCTTTCCACATTTCTCCTATTGTCAACTGCTTCTTGCTCGAGAATGGCTGAACAGCAGGTTTATCTCTGCCCTTACCAACTTCAGCCCTGCAATTTAGTCCAAACTGACACGTTTTCCTTCCCATAAAACAATGGGTTGAAAGCCGCAGGTGCTTGAAGACACCTATACAGGCTGGGTGCTTACAGAGTAGTAACCACCAGGTGCAAAAAACCTTCAGCCTAATCCACTGCTAAAAGAAAAGCAAACATCCTCATTTTGGTAAAATGGGACCTGCTGTGACTGGTATTACCTGCCTCAGCTTTTGATTTTAAAGGTTTTGAGACACAACTTGTTAGACCTGAGCAGATAGGCTTGTGCAAGGAAAAAGATGGGGAAAAAAAATACTGCCCTAAAATCTGCTTTGAGGATTGGATATAGGACTGAACCATCCTCTGCATGAGGGAATGTCCTGTCCTTGGCAGGTCGCACCTCCTTCCCTAAATACCTGCCCTCATTAGCCCCCATTTCCATCAACACTATTCCTGTGATTGTATTCATATCTGGGCCTATCAGTGCTGGATGCTCACAGCACCCACAGAGCTGCAATCTGTGATGCCTTCACTCACTACCACAATCAGTTTCCAAAATGCACACAATAGCCTTTCGAGTATGACTAAGCACAGTCGTATTACACTGGGGAAATTATGAAAATTTGTATGGCTCTAGGACGAGTCCTTCTGATGATGATTCACAAGTGCCTGACTCCATTTAACTCCAGCACAGGCATTTCTGCTTTACCTAGAGATGAACAGGAAATCAGATGTGCTAAAACCCACTGAAGTTTCTTTGATCACATCCTTCTCCACATCAGGAAACAACTCTTTTTCTCTCATTCAGATGCTGATAAGTCTCTGTCATATCTCTTCAGACATAATTATCTTCATCCCAGCTCCGGTGCTTATAAAGAACCCTCAACCTTCAAGGCATATTACAAAGAGTCTGATTCAGCCCATTATAATCCTGTTTTTAGTATCTTACTCATGCTATCTGCATATAAATCAATGGGATAAATTAGATGTTACACAGGATCGGGCTTGCAGAATCTAGAGGTGTTAATGACCTTTTTCTGTAACCAGTATGGACCAGACAATTCAGAAAGCTGCAAAAAATGACATTTTGAGCTGCAATGTTTTTAGAAACCAACATTATTAGGGGAAGTGAGACTTTAGAGCCGAGAGCCACAACTTGGGATATCACACCTAAGATGATGTAAATGCTATGATCCAATTAAAAAAAAAATCCTAGAAGAGGGAGAGATTCATAAGATGATGTGAGGGCTGGAGCACCTCTGCTATGGGCACAGGCTGAGAGAGCTGGGTCTGTTCAGACTGGAGAAGAGAAGGCTCAGTGGAGACCTTAGAGCCACTTCCATTATCTAAAGGGGCTACAAGAGAGCTGGAGAGAAACTTTGTACAAGGGCATAGAGTGGCAGGACAAGGGGGGATGACTTCATTAGATATTAGATTAGACATCAGGAATGAATTCTTCTCTGTGAGGGTGGGGAAGCACTAGCACCGGTTGCCCAGAGAAGCTGTAGATGCCCCATCCCTGGAAGTGTTCAAGGCAGGTTGGATGGGGCTTTGAGCAACCTGGCCTACTGGAAGGTGTCCCTGCCCAAAGCAGAGGGGTTGGAACTAGGTCTTTAAGGTCCCTTCCAACCCAAACCATTCTGTGATAATTATTGTAAAATTCGAACAGGCAATTTGTAGTACAAAATTCAGATTTATTTTTGTGACTGATATCTTTATTTTAAACTTACTAGAACCAAGTAGTAAAAGCATCTCCAAGATTTTAAGTCAATTTTATCTTCCCCTTTGCACGCATACACTGATGAAAGCAAGTAAGTACAATCTTCTCCAACATACATCACCTCAATGAGTTCTAATCAATCTGCTTATTAGGTCTCATTTTATGTAGAAATGAAACAATCAGCAGCACAAGCCATGATAAAGTGTTTGCATAGAGCCAAGAGAGATAAAAATGTTCTTCTTCAGGTGTGATTCCCTGAATTTCATTGATCACAAAAATAAGCTGAACATGTGCCATTTTCAAAGAGCAGCCCATTCCCGTTCCCAAGCAAAATACTTCTGGATTCACAAACTAAATTAAAAGGACATATCCCTCTAGTGGTGTAAACTGACATGACTCAATAAACACGGATCAGTTAAGCCATGAGGTTTCAGGGCAACATAAAACTGTATGGAAAGAGGATCCTTTGCCACAGGCAACCTGAGGCCATAGGAAACTACTCCGTCAGCATGTTAAGTACATTTTTAGCATTACTGAAAATAAGCATTTCAGGAGCATTATGTTTGGTTTTTGTTATTTCAAAAAAAGACATTCCCTCCATAGGTTGTACAGATCAGACAAAGAAAATCCAACATCTAAACAAAGGTAGGTTTGACCCTTTAATCAGATAGACCACATTTAGATGCAAATAACTACAGGCTGTCACATTATATCCAGTGTAATAATGGACATAACAATGCATGGCTCAAGGTTACAAAGGAAAAGTAATGCTTTTAATCTGTATTATTGTAACAGCTGAGACGGTCAAAGTCGGTTTGGTGGAAGATGAATTTACCTCTACAAAACATTTTCAGATTGCCTCTTCAATACTGTCCTTCTGAGGGCAATAACTGGACGTTTCACCCAAGTTCAATAGCAGAGAACCAAGCCACAGAGTAAGTCAGAAGTAAATGCATATTGTGATAGAAAATATTACAGAAAGGTGCCAATTAAATAAAAATTCTCCAGTAATTAAAATAAGGTCTAGCTATGCATTTTTCTTGTCTTTCTATGGACATCAGAATGAATGACAACCCACACTGTTGTTGTTATCTACCCCATAAAATCTTCCATTAATTTATCTCACCCAGTTTTAAAGCCAGTTTCATGTCTGACTTCTGTTTCTGTTGTGGTGACAAATCTTCTCATGGCCAGCATATATGTAATGAGAAAAGAAACAAGCATCAATATTTTTAATTATTTATTTAAAGACAACTGTAATTCAATATTACAAAGATTGTTTTTTCCTGCCATATTGTTCCCCTTTTTGTTCTTGGGAAGCAAATGTTTATTAGTTAATATTTAAGATATTTCATAGTTCTTTCTTGAGTTTTTGAACAACTGCAACTTCAAACTTTGAATTAATTTTCTGTTAAAAACTTTTAATCTTAGTTTACCATGATAACAAAAGATAGATCAGAGCCCTACAAACTTCCTTACTATATAAGCAGAACATCCAAATGTCCAAAAAGCATCAAACAGGCCAGAATCCTTTTCAGTGTTTACAGCCAGTTTTGTGCTTCTAGATCAGCCTGGTACTCTTCCTGACCTCAGTCTTGAAAGTCTAAATTTGGGGAGGATAAGCTAGGTCTGAAAAATATATAGAAATATATATGTAAAAATCCACAGTGGTTTTGATGTTGTTTGGACAATTTAAGTGTATTGCCATTGCCATCACTAAAATAAATTTTACTTACAAGGCTTCATAACACTATGAAAAATAGTGATACATGTTAAATACATCTCTGCCTGATGCTGAGAACAAGTATATACAAACTGAACTGCAGAAAGCAGGCTAGTCTTCATGATAGATGTATACATTCTGAAACATCAGCATTTACCCTAGGAGAGGTCTGTGTTTAGACTGGAGTTTTTTAGCTTACAGGAGCAGAGGTGAGGAGAAATAAGATGTGGGAAAAGAGGTTTGTGTGTTTATATGCAGGTATAATAAATTCTGCTGGCCAGCAGGGGGTAAGCACTGTGTACAGCCCCCAAGGTCTGCCCAAAGCTTCTCATCAGGTCTTTAGACCATTTTCTGAAACATAAAAAACATACAGTACTATGAGGCGTTTACTGGTGTGCTTTATTGTTTTCCCATTTATTTTGAGTCTTTCCGTTTTTAGATTCTACTTGCCTCTGGATACCAACTCTGCTTGAAAAGCACTTTGCATATTATGGGTGTAAGTATATATAGTATGCGTAGTAAGCACTGAGGAAACTAAATAAGGCATCAGATGAGAGGAAAACCCCCGTGTAGCAGGCAGTGCTATAAAAAACCTCCTTCCTCCTCCCAGCACACAAGTACGAGGAACACTTGCCTCTCCATTGCCTTCACGAAGAAATTCCTCCCTGTGAGGGTGGTGAGACACTGGCACAGGTCGCCCAGGGAAGCCATGGATGCCCCATCCCTGGAAGTGTCCAAAGACAGGTTGGACGGGGCTTTGAGAAACCTGATCTAGTGGAAGGTGTCCCTGCCCATGGCGGTGGTGGGAACTAGATGGCCTTTAAGGTTCCCTCCGACCCAACCATCCTACGTGGGGTGAATCCGTGGTTAACAACGCGAAGGCAGCATGATGCCCTGCTCGCTCTAAAACCCTCCCTGAAGTCTACAACCAAAACCGGTGGGGAAAGGGAGGGAACCCCTCCCGCTGCCGCCAGACCGGCTGGAAGAACGGGTGAGGAGAACACCGTGGCGTCACAGCAGCACCACACGCCAAACACCCCCGCGCCGGGCCCTCCCCACAGACTGCCCCTAGATGTGCCTTTGTCGTCACAGAGCTCTTCCCCCGCCCGCAGGCCGCAGCCCGTCGCCACGGCGACCCGCGGCTCCTCCCCAGCCGGGCGGGCCCAGCGCGGGCCCCGCCTGCCCTCCCCGCGGTCCGGGCCCGGCGCCCTCTTTGCTCCGCTCCCACCTTCCCTCGGCTCCGCTCGGGCTTCCAGCGGGCGCCGCGATGGCTCCGGCCGCCGACCGGGAGGGTTACTGGGGCTCGCCGACCTCCACCCTGGAGTGGTGCGAGGAGAACTACGCCGTGTCCTTCTACATCGCCGAGTTCTGTGAGTGGCCGCCCCGGCCCCGGCGGCTGCTGGGGGGCCGCGTCCCGCCGCCCCACCCGTGCCCCGCTCCGCCGCCCCCCGTGCCCTCTCCCCTCCTCCCTGGCCCCTCTTTCCCGCGGGGGGACGGCACCCCTGCCCCTCATCCACCCCCTCTGGGTGGAAGTGGTGGCTTCCCATCGCCTGCCCCCCGCAAATCCGTGTCGCAAGGAGTGGGTGGCGGAGCCCCCGCTGTCCCCAGCGTGTTGTTTGGCCCCCACCACGTCCCGTGTCCGGAGGGATGGCAGGGCAGGAGGGGAATGTCCGGAGGCCTGCGGGGGTGGCTGAGGTGGGGTGGGCTGTGAGGAGGGTCCCGGGGTTCGTCACGGGAGCTGGAGTGGTAATGTGGCACCACATGGATGGGTGAAGTTGCGGGGTTTCACTGAAACGCTTGGGGATGTGCCACGCTGTGCAGCCACACGGGTGGGTCCTCCCTGATGTGAGAGCATCTGCCCAGCCTGGACAATGAAACCATGTGAAACTATTCAGGGAGAGAAAAGGTATCTTTGTATGGAAGACACATCTTCATCCAGGGGGGACTCCCTCCCCTAACTGCTTTGGGTGGGTCCTGGCCACCGCCAATCAAGTTGCTCTGTTGCAGGTGGTGGGAGTTAGAATAGCTCCAAAGGTTGCTCTGTTGCAGGTGGTCATCTTTTAGGATAGCCCAGGTGGCAAGAGAGCAGGCCATTGCTTTGACCTCAAAACTCTGCTATTCATAAACAGTCCGGCACTTGGCTATATTAAAGCACGTTCTGGGGAAAGAAGAAGGTCTTTTGGTGACAGGGTAATCCATCAGGTGCTTGAGAAGGTGGTGAAGGATTAAGACCTGTGTCACCAAGGTTTTGTTAAAAATTTAAATATGTTTGTATCCTGTGCGGTGACTTTAAAGGGTGTAGTAGTTATAATTATGTGCTGCCGCCTAACAGACGCCCTGTACTACAAGAAACTGTCACATGTATGAGGTAGGTGGCTGCTTTTGAAGTGCGAGGGCCCTAGGAAAATAGTACTAAAGTGGCTGGGCTCGCCTACCCTGAAGTGCTTGGAGTGGGCAATCTGAGGAGGCCTTTTGCATAGCTGGGATGCTTCAGAAGCACTTTGAAGAACTTGGCATGCAGGAGATGGAAGGTTCTGGGTCTCCTTGCTGGGGCTGTTAGTCCTGGTTGCAAATACTGATATGGGTGTGGAACCAAAAGGAATAGCTGTGAAAGAGGTTTCAGAGTGTGGGAATGGGAAGGAGAACAGGATCTGAAATGAACAACAGTAGCATAGGCAGCATAGAAACTCAGAGGAAAAAGGAAGTTGGTGTGTAGATTTATGGCTGAGAAGAGGCAGGGTCACTGAAAAGGGAACAAAATGAAATACTCTTAAAATGGGACAAACTTAGAAGGTTTTAAATAGAATGAGACTTTTGCAGAGTGTGTATTTTTGTGTTTTCCTCATGGTAAAGCATACTTTATGAGATAATTCTCATAGGGAAGAGGAACTTCTGTTGCCTCACCCATGTAAAAATAAATTTGACTAGCATGGAAATTTTTTGAATAATGCCCACATTGTTGGCCTTGTGAACTGATACTTTTTGTTCACTTCTAGATTGTTCAGGAGCAGGAAGATGAGGACACCTCGTGGGAGGTGGAAAGACTTGTGTTCTATAGAAAAAGGGAGTAATTATAGAAGGTCTAGTCCCTCCTTGCGGTTTTGGTGTTTGAGACTGCAGTTTGTTGGTCTGTCAGTTGCGCTGCAAAAACTGTGTGTAAGGGTTGTGCTGTAAATTAAAGCCTTTAAATGTTCTAATTTTAAAATGCAAAATAGTAAGTAAGCCCACTTTGGTATAGGGTTGGCTTAATTTCAGTAGAGTTGCCAAGATGGTTTAGATTTTCTTCAGCAGTAATTCTCTTAACAGCCCTTTCAGGGTCCAAGGAAATGTTTGTTTGGGGGGTTTTTGTCCTTGTTGTTGGTTTTGTTTTGGTTTGGGTTTTTTATGTCATGATATGAACCCACTACATTTAAATCTTTGCCAGCTAAAGTGACTAAGAATGCATCTTTCATAAAACCAACTAAAGCGTCTTTACCAACTTTATCTGAAACACTTAATGTGAAACTGATTAGTTTGGAAGATCAGAGTTACCCTGAAATCTAGTTGCTTTAGCGGAAGAGCTGAGACATTCGAGGTCTCTGTGGCCCAGTGGTCTTCTGTCAGTTACTATGCCCTTATGGCTTCCATATTCTATCAAAAAATTCAAATTCAGTGAGTAAACAAACTGGAAAGTACAAAAATATATTTCTCATTAGCTTGTATTATTTTAAGTGCTACCTTACAGAAGACTGAAAATTCCTTTCTGACTTGGTCCCACTCAGTTAAAGCTGATGGTATTTAAAAATTTTGCGTTAGATGTTTGTTATAAATAATTTATAAGAAACTACTGGAGGCCCAAAGCTTAAAAATATGGGCATGTCCAAACCAAATATTGTTTTTCTTAGGTTGCAGGCAGAAGAGCCAAATTGGAAGCTCGTGCAAATTACATCTTTGTGCCATTTTGCAATTTGCTTTTAATATGCTACTTTTAGTACAAATTGCTACATTGTGTTCCAAAAGCCCACATGCAGTTCTTTGCCATTCACTCCTTAAAGAACTAGTGTAAATGATGGCAGTTAATCCACTCTATGTAGTCAGGGATGTGCAAGTGAGGTAAGGTGATGTTGTAGCACTGCATATTTGCCTTCTCTTGATGTACCCCAAACACAATGACCTGTATTCAAAAGTTCATTTTTTCAGTAATGAAAAGTGCTTTTTCTTGCCTTTCTGAGGCTGTACCTAGCCAGTTTTCCTCCCCTCTGGAGGTGGGTGACTAACTGCTCTACAGCCTTCTGTAGAATATTAAAGCAAATGAAATTGAAAACCAGTTGAAAAGAATTGTTTTGTGAGCTTAACTTGCTAAGCCCTAAAATGACTCTTATATCCCTTACCGATCAAACATATTGTATCATGTAGTAATTCCTTTTTCAGGGTTTCTCAGGACTTTTAGACTGACTACTGTGTGCTAGAGGACAAGTAGTAGAGATGCTCTTTTGTTTTTTTCACTTTTTTTTTTTTTTTTTTTTTTAAACTAGTCCTTTCCAGGTCCCAGTGCTTGAATGCTAAATTACCCAAACTTTTTACACTAAATTAAGAAAAATAATAAAGGATAAACCCACCATCCTTCCACCCAAGCAAACAGAACAAGGGCAAACGTAACCACTGTTCTTTAACACTTTGTGCTCAGACCTTACAGTTTATTCCTTATTTTAACAGGATTGATGTTTCAGGTCAGTTTAGCCCACGCAGCATTAAGGTTTGGGGGTCTGTTTTGATGTCAATGCTTGTATGACACATGCTTTATCCTTCTTGCATTCACTGTCATCTCTGTAGTAAGAGTTTATCTTGTAGAATATGATGAGTGAATATAACTAATCTTCACAGATTTTCTTTACTGAAAGCATGTAGAGTAGTATCAATGTAAGCAAATACTTTAAACTCAAAGGAGGCCTGTGTGGTACGTGAGGACTTATAATTATTAGTTAGGAAAAGCAAAGGGGCGAATTTGTTGCTGTTATTAAGAGTATACTGTGTTTCAGTTTGGATCAAACTTGAGTGATGTTTCCAGTTACGTGAAATACTGCCTTGAACGATTAGTGTCTGTGACTAGTGTGTATCATCTACAACATGACTAGTTTTGAGATAGTAAAGCCTTATGCTGGCATTTACAGCAGGAAGCATCTAGATTATTCCTTCGGGCTTCTCAAGGAATTGGTGAAATAATTTCTTCCTTGGCTTCTGGTCCCGTCTCAGTAGGTTCTGATACCTCCATATAAGAAAATATTATTTATTTTTATTACTAGCAGAGTTAAATCCACTGCTTTTTGTTTTCATTAGAGACCTGGTAAGCAAATACTTGTAACTGGGCTTTCCTTATGGGACTCTTTATTTAGGAAAAAGATGACCCAAATCATGAGAATCTGCCCATGTTTCTAGATATGTTTGCTGCTCTTTCTTAAAGCCTTCCAATTTTTGCTTCAGACAAGAGATAGGAGATTGAGGTGACTGTTACTTATGTTGTTAGATGTGAGATATCATTATCTCACATCTTGGATGACGTAGGCTACCATCCAAGCATTCCCTACATTTTGAATTGTGACACAAAAATACTGTTGTTTCTTTTTGGCACTGCTCAAAAAAGACAGCTGCCAAAGGTGCACAGGTCTCTGTTTTGCATGAGGATTGTTACTTTAGGACTTAACAACTTAAACTTAGAGTAATGTAATTAATATTGAATTTTTACTGCCACATATGGACTGTCACTTGTTCCTCTTGGGCATCCTGTATTTTGCCCTTTTTGCCAGATTCTTTGAACAGCAGCCAGAGTTAGGCTAGGTACTGCCCAAGTGAGTTTAAAAAAATAAAGCCAACTGATTGCCTTCAAGAGCTCTGCCTGTTCTTTCAGTAGTAAAGTGACAGGTGAAGGAAGCATCATCAAATTGGGTGTGATCAGCTCAACTGCCTGGCTGAGACTGAATGATTTAAGATGGCATGACACAGATGAGTTCTACAGTTCAGTGTAAGACAAGACAATGTCAGAGGCTCATAGACTTTAAGATGTAAAGGGATTCCAGTGTGTAAATTTAATGACCTAATTGGAGGAAGCCACATCACAAGTTTCCTCTGGATATCTATCAGGCTTCTTCAGGGAGCTCCTTCAGCTGAGGGGACAATGCAGGCCAAAAGCTAATGGAAACATTAAACTAATTGATGATGAGTGTAAAGTCAAGTGGAGTGTACTGAAGAGTGCTCAGCTGTGGGATGGATTTTAGGGCAAACACTTCTATCTTGCTTTTTGTGCTGTGGACAAAATGAAGTTGAAAGAGGTGTTCCTTCTTTCGAAGAATAACATAGCAGAAGTAAAACCATAAGCCAGGTGGGTGGTCTCTGCTGTCATGCTTTCTTATTTCTTTAATGATATTAAGTATTTTTGAGTGAGTGGCAAATACTGTTGCATTACTTTATTTCCTTTCCCAGGTTGTAAATGTGTATACTTGATTTAAGAGTGAAGGTTATCTTGTCTCACTATTTTGGTGCATTTTGCCACAACTAAAAGATTTATGTATTATTTTTAATTCTTCCTTTTTTTCCTCTCTCTCTGGTATTTTCTAATCCGTGACACAACTCTACATTTTGTCTCATGACAGTTTGATTTTCTGTTTTCCCAAGAGCTTTCAGTGAAAGACAGGGTCAAAGGCTCTTGGAAAGTTGATTTGTCCAATCATCAGTTCTTGTTTATCCATGACATTATGGATATGCTTTAAATTTGGCAGATGTTGTGCTAATTGCCCACATGTATGTTTATCTACTAATATTTGTGTAGTTATTAAGTGACGATAAAATTCTTAAATATGGTTTAACAAAGTGTTTGATTACTCTATAATTAGTGTTTCATATTCAGTGCATGTACAGCTGGCAGTTGGACATCTGCCACTCCAAATGGTAACAGAACAGTGACATTTGTACCGTTTAATTTTTCTTATGTGTCAGCTAAGGCAGACAGGTTTATGAACTGCGTTATATGAATTTGCAGAGTATGTATTTGTACCTAGAAATAGGAAGATTAATGTAAAATAAATTATGGTAGAGGAAGACTACTGACTTCTAAATTACTTTAAGTGAGCTTTTAATCACAGATTAAAAACATCTGTTGTCATAATTGAAAGGCAAAATGTCTTTAGTTTGGGGTTTGTCATTTCTTTGTGTGTGTGAAATTGCTACTTATGTAATGCATTTTCCACATTTGCTGGAGCCTTTCACAGGTAGGGAAAGATTTTTTTTTTTTTTTAAACAAAAGAAAGATTTAATAATCACTGCAAAAATGTTCAAAGGAACTCTGGGAATTGTCTCAGCAGTATATGGTCATTTTATCTTGCAACACGTGCAAGTACTCGCACACTTGACTGTTTCTCTGACTATCTCATGGAAAGGTTTGTGGCTCATGAAAGGTTAAGAAAATGCAAAGTGTTCTTTTAATTCAAAATATGTGTCAAAAAATGATGTTTATAATGGAAGAAGGAAACACACAAGTGGTTGTCAGGAAAAATCTACCTACCTTAGATTGCTTTTTCTAGATGTGGGGCTCTTTACGCCTGCCTCATTAAGTACAGACTTTTTCAGTCCGTTAGCAGAGAAGCTGAGCTGCTGCATGAATTAAAGGTGCTTGGTTATTCTGTGGTGGTGCAAGTACTTCAAGGGGAAGGAAGGTGTCAGGAAGAAAGAAACTTCTACAGAAAGTTACAACTGGGGGAGGTGGGGTGGGGTGGGGAAGAAGCCAGAGCAGGGTTCTTTAGTGTCAATCTTTTACCATTAATGATCTAAATATTCCTGTATAGGAAAGCTCTCGGTAGAGTCTCAGGATTTTGCTGGGCACTGTTAGATTTAAGGTTTCAGACACATACCCTTTCATGCACTTGAAAATGCAATTATAAAACACCCAGAGTTTTTGTGCTAGCTCAAAAACCTGAAGTGTGTAACCAGGATATTTTCTTTCTGTTTATAGAATTGAGTTTCCTTGAAGAAATATGCTGTATGTGCACTGTGATCAGTGACTGAAAAACTGACATTTCAAAGGGATCAATGCAGTCAGCATCTGCAGAATCATTATCTCCTTTACGGTCAGGTCCATCGTCCTCTGGCAGAGTATGTACTTCAGTGTGTCTGCAGTCTGGGAGGCAGAAGCAGTCCTTTCTGCCAGTCCCACTGATGAGATGCACACTTTGTGCCCCCCTCCTCCAGCCTTACAGGTTTCCTCTTCAGTTCTTTGCTTTTCCAGCAACTGGTGACTCAACCTGCCCTTCACATTGCAGAGCTTTCCTGAAGGAAATGCCAAACTTTATTTCAAAATGGAGATGAGTGTCCAGCAGTGTGTCTATTTCCCAGCTGTGTCCTGGAGCTTTATTTTATTGTATTTGGTTTTGCATTATTTCTTCATTCCTTGGGAAGTGTTTCCCAAATCCTGTGTCCTCAGAGTGACCCTGGAATAATACATGCAAAGTGTGCATTTCTCAAAGGATCTCCTCCTGGCTTTGTGAGCAAGAGGGTATATTCCCTTGGAGCCTAGTCTAGGTAAGATTGTCCTGATTCTCTTCCTTAACCAGAGGCACTGGAGAAGAGGACAAGAGTGTTGGGTGATTCAGCTGGGCAAGGTTCAGGACATTAGTTTGAGACTTGATTTTTAGGTTTGAGAAGGCAAGAATTGGACTTTTTTAGGCAGGAAAGCAGACAAGCAGAATTAGGAAAAGACATGGTGTTAGGGGTGAGCTGAACATCTACCTCTACCTAAGGCCAGTGAAGCCAGAACACTGTATATAAATCATATTAGCCTGGTCTCCTCCTCTCTTTCTCTTCCACATCAGCTTTTCTGTGAGTCCTGAGTGTATGACACAAGACACTAGAGGATGTTTGTATGAATTTCAACTAGTAGGATTTCAAGCTATTGACTTTATGGTCATAAAACATGACCCTAGAAACTCTCTGATTTATACAGTTCTTTGTTGAGCTCAATATTTGCAGTGGAAGCTCAAGATGCCACTGCCCTGTAGGCTGGATTTTTTAGTATTGCTAATTCCAGTTGGATAAGGATTTTCTTTTGAACAAGAACCCATATCTAGGAATCAAATGCAGTACTAGCTCAAAGTCTTGTAGAGCACTGAGCATTAAAATTAGCCTGAGCATTGTCAGTCTTGGGACAGAATCTTTCTGTAATAGATCTGTCATTTGTTCATCAGGTTTTCTTCATCTTCCCTGGTCAACAATACCATTTGTTTGTTCAGGCAAAAACCTGCTTCCTGAAAAAAGCATGCTGTTGTGATCCCTCCTTAATGGGTATTTTAAGCTTACAATGAGGAAACCCAGGGATAACTAAAAAAGTAAAATTACTTGCATGTCTTTGAGAGAAAGAATCTGCAGATCTGGCTTGCTCTGAAATCCAATGAGTCATCTACAACAGAGAGCTAAAATCACCAGTAGAACTGATTTTTTTATAATCATAGGTAAAATCATAGTATTTTTCTTCTACAAGTACTTGCCCTTTCTTACACAGCAAACATTCTCATGTTGTATGATTCTCATTACAGGTTTGATTGCCCTTGTAGGGAGTTTCCAGTGCTGCTCTCCTGCCAGAGACCGCCAAGTCTGGTGCTGGCCCCAGACCACGGCAGACAAGCTGCTCTGGGCGTTACTGCACTCAGGAGAAGAGCTGCAGGGTGTATTTGTACAGATATTCCTGCATTCTTCCCACAGGATACAGATTTTAACTTTTTTTAGGCTCTAAATGTAATAGACTCAAGAAAAGCCCCACAAATGCATAAACTCAAAGTTACTCCAAATAATATTTTGTTCATGAATGTAAACTGAAGTTTTGTGGGGTTTTTTGTTGGGTTTTTTTTGGTTTGTTCCCCGCCCCTGCCCCCCCCCAATCTTTTTCACAATTGTGGAGATGACCAAAATAAGAGAGAACTAACTGTACACAATGTGCTGACCAGTGTGTGAGTGAACTGCCTGGAAAATCAGAGAATCAAAACTCTTTGCTTTACTTTTTCAATTAAGTAACAGATATTTCGAAAGAAGGTTGGCAGCGCATTTCTTTTCATAGTACCCTGTACCTGCAGATCTGGCTTCTGCAGATGGGTGCAGCTTAGTGCCATCTCCTTAAAGCTGCACTAGCAGCAGCAGTGTGAAAATTTGTGGCTTTCTTGACAAGTAGCAGTGTGAAAACCAGAGGATTGTTGCTGGTTTGTGTCACTTGTGCCTCTTTCGAGCTGGTGAGTGCAGTGTCTCTAATAAGAATAAGTTCAATTGAATTGTGTTGGAAAGCAGCAGAGGAGTGCACTGTGGTAGTGAAATCATACAGCAGATGTTGTTTTTGTTCACTTTAAACAAACTGCTATGGCTTTGTGATCTGCAATATCACAGTGGCTTTTCATTCAGAGATTTGGTGGCTGTTAAATCTTACGAGGCCCAAGTTTTATATTCCTGTGAGGGTCCTCAGAATATATTCTTCAACATCAGCACAGCACTCAAATGTCAAAACTCTTGAGTCCATTAGTTTCATTTTTCATGTCCTTTTTTTTTAATCTATTCTAAGCTGTGGGGAAATATCTTAAGGCTATTTCTGTTTCTTAAACGCATTTCCTTTCAAGCTCTTGTGTTCTTTTTCCGGCTTTTAAACTCTTCCATGCTGATTTCCAGTTGGCTTTTGTATTTATTTTTTTTTTTTCTAACATTTGTCTCAAATTTTTCCTCTGAAAGTTGTCCTCTGCCAGTCTTTGGTCCACCATTTGTGCTGAGAACTTGGTTCATTTGTATATGGTTTTCAACCATTTTTTATTATTATTTGGTAAAACTAACTTCTGCCCAAGTGCTCACGACCCACCTTATGAGCAGGCACTGTATTAAGTTATCACAAAAAGACAGCGTTTCAAACTTGAACCTTCACTGTGTTTTGTATCTCTTCCTATATTTGGTTTAGATTGTGAGATACTTAAAGATATGGACTTTGATCTTACTGTCTTTGTGAAGAAGAAGATTCATTTTTACCTCCAGATAAGTAACTTCTGCCAAGGTTTGTGGGTGGATAGATGACTGCCAATTTTTTTCTTTTCATTTTTCAAGCAAGGACAAGAAACTTGTTCTGAAATTAGAATTGGACAGTGACTAAAGAGTACAGCTGGAGTTAGAAGTTGCGGACTAGTAGCGACAGCCTTTTGCTCTTGGGTTAGTGAATTAATTGGGTACTGTTGAAAGTTCTTGCCAGAGGTTGTTATGTGAACTGTAAAAAGTTATGAAGATTTTAGAGAAAAGAAGTACCTATATAAATGAGATAGTCAGGTATTTAGGATTGAAGAAGATGACTCCGAGTCATTTCTGAGATCAGTTGCCTTTTATCACATGTTCCATGTAGCCTTAGGATTTTTCATTTAAGGCAGCCTTGGGAAAAAAAAATATAGTTACCGAAGGGATTTTTTTATTAATACTGCTGATAAGAGGGGGAATGTCTCCAATCATTGTTTGAGTGGTTGCTGTATATCTGAATCAGGCTGTGGTTGCTGACTAGTTTCATTATCTATCCCCATGTCCTCTTCTATATTTGTCACGTAGCATCTCACCTTTGATTTCCTACTATTCAAGTAGGATGCAAAAGAATGGAATGAGTCATTACTCGGAGAGGCTTTAATTGTTCTGGACACCCTGGCAAAATCCACACTGATAGCAAGAAAGGGAGGAAAGCGAGAGGGTTTGGATTTTGAAGAAAGGATACTCAGGCTAAAGCTACAAATACCTGGACAAGAGTACTGGCACACATTATTCTCTGCACTTCACCATCCAGTAAGCATATTGGGCTCCCCATAGGCACTCAGCTCGTATGCCACTGCACAGTGCCTGTAAGAGCCTCTGACCTGATACCTACAGCTTCTGTGCCTCAAGTTGGTGTCTCCCTAAGCAGGGCTGACAGATGCTGGGCTGCATGTACTTGGTAGCTCAAAGTTGTCAGCTGCCAAAAGCTGTGCATTCTGCTCTGAACAGACCCTTAGACTTAGAGGACTTGATGCAGACAATGAACATGAAGCCAGGATGCTGACACCAGCATAGAAGAGGAAAGGTTGGAAGGCGTTAAGAAGGATGAAAATTAAATGGATGATCACTGTAATATTGTATTTGTCACTGCTGAGCTTTAGCAGGGTCTAAAGAGTAAGTTTCCACACCTCAGTTGTTTCTTTCCAGCCTGACATCATCAATCTGCCTTAAAATAACATTTAAAATACATTTTATTTTGTTTTCCAGGAAAGGCTATAATGGAATCAAATCTGCCCTTCAGCACCAAGCTTATTGCATATAATATTCTAACTTTACATCATCTCAGCCTAATCTCTTTAGACTTTGATTGCATTTTCCAGCTGTAAGCACTTGCTTTTAGTGAGCTTTCTAGATTGGTATTTCAAATTATCTGCCTATGTCAACTGTTTTTTAGATTTGCTTTCCAAGTCCTTCCAGGTGTACTTCAAAGTAATTGGTCTGCTTACTATCATCTTAGATGCATGTATATTAAGCAAATGGTGCTCTCTTTTCATGTGGCTTCCCATATTCTAGGATAGCAATATTAAAATATGACAAGATGACATGTTGGCTAGTTGTAATGCAAGTTTATTCCTCGTAGTCAAGTTAATTGTGGATATCTTAAACTGAGAATAAAATGTCCTGTAAAGAAGCTGTGTACTATCATATTTGGCCAGGGTGCTTCCTGCAGTCTCAAAAAAAAAAGGCCACTGATAGCATTTTTGTTACATCCTTAAATACTGTTATTTTTCATGTAATGCTGCCTTCAAAATGGAAAACCCAGTTATTAATGCCCCAGAATGCCCTGCACTGGTGCCAGGCATAGGTGACATAGACACAGTTCGAGCTACAGCAAGATAATTGGCTTCCAAAGGGAGGAACATGGCTTTTTAACTTGTGTTGTAGCTGTCTTTCCATATCTCCTGATTGGAGGCCAGAGGGGACCACTGATGGTAATCAATATGGATTTTTTAGGTGAGACGCAGCATGCATGGAACTGGCCCCACCCTTTAGTCCTAAGGTTCATCTGCCAGGGCCTAGCAAGCTTGGATGGTGGCAGTGAAGTCCTCAGGATGTAGGTTTAGTTAGAGTATCCTTCTCTTAAATGGATGGCCTTACAGGGCTAAGTGAGCTCCATCTGCCCGGGTTTGGAGTTAGAGTTGTCCTTCTCCTAGGATGGTTGCCAGGAGGCTGGTGAGCCCATCCTGCCCGTGGACACACTTTGTCTGACCCTTCAGCTGAGACCTGACTAGCATGGGAGACCCTACCGTGGGCATATACCACCGCCAGCATAGCTCACAACCTCATAAGGGCACGCAAGCTTCTCCCCCACAACAAGGGGATGTCATATGGAGACACACCATCCATAACGCTGCTGATTCCCTTGAGAACACACGCAGAATCAGTCTTGAGGAGAAAAGACAACGCAGAAAGAACCGTGCTTTGCCAATACCACCTATGGAGACTTTCTGCTGTGCTTTTTGCAACCAGACTTGCCTATCTTGCATCGGCCTTTTTAGCCATCAGCGCGCTTGCAGCAAGTGTGGGTAGAGCCCTTCCCAAATCTTTGTTTGCAAACCCTAGCCATGATGACGTAGCTATCTTTATTACGGCCTGTCACCTCGGAATATTTTCCTTGCAATTGCTTTTATAATTACGTGTTAAATTTCATAGTTGGTCGTCCATTTTTAATCTGCCCTTTTACTCCTCTTCTGGGGAACAGCAGCTCATGCTGATCTCTGAATTCACTCATGAAAGGCTTTAAGACAGATACCTCTGAAAAAAATTAGCAATTATTCTTCTTTTCAAAAAAAAAAAACCTCACATCAGTACAAGTTCTAGGTCTTTGAATGCTTTTTTGTTTTCAGTCTCCATGAAGAATTCCAGGAGGAAGACAAGGAGGACTCTATTATGCTCAGACTGAGAGTTGGTAACAAAAACATTGTTTCTGGAAAGTACCCAGCTCTGACTCTGACATAGTTTCTATTTTGAAGCTTTATTGATGAGAGGTGGTGTGGTGAACTCATTCATTTTTGTTGTGGCAGGTAAGGATGGTCTAGTGGCTGGAGGAACACTTTGGTGTTTGCAAGTCCTGGTTTCAGTTTTATGAATATTGTTGTGTGACTTGGGCACCCTCATCTAGCCTGTCCTCTCCTTGCGAAGATACTGAGAGTTAAGTACAGAGAAGACTGGGGTTGTTTAGACCCTGCAGTAAGTAGGGAGGCTAAATAGGTAACCAGGGTGTTTTAGATTTGAGGAGAAAGATTTTGCTCTTTCTTAGCTCAGCAATGAATGTTTCCCTATCTAAATTTAAATCTGATTAATACAAATGTTGTAATTCTGGGATTGCAAGGGTATCTTCAGGGGTATCCACTTCTTATGAAAAAACAAGTAGACTTTAAAGTGCAAATATGTGTAGTATTAGCTTTTACTCATCTTTAGTGTAATATACACAAGAAACAAGATCAGTATTGGTAAAGTCTCCTGTTAGATTCTAATTTTGAGTGAGATGAGGGTAAGGGAAAGGATAGCTTAATTGTAACCTAGGGCAATTCAGAAGCAGTTTGTTATAAGTGCTTTTGTAAGATGTGCATACCAAAGAGGCTTATGCATAAGAAAATACACCCACACATTACAGGTTTGAATTGAGCTTACTTGAGTGTGTTTTGTTAGTCAGCAGTGGTCGAGAGGTTTTTTCCTTCTAATTACCTTTTGATTATTTCAAAGAGCACAAATGTAACATGAAATACTATAATCAGAGTAAAACCATCTACAAAAATATTAGCTGAACTAGTTTGATGAATGTCAAGAGAATGAATTCTGCAGCTGAAATATAAAGTGTGTAAGGCCATAAATCCGAACGTATCACTTGACACAGTATGTTGGAACCACTTAAATGTGCACTGGGAATAAAAACTAAATTGTGTTGTTAATAATTAATTTTTTTTCTAAAATTGCCTCATTACCCCTCCCCAATCCAATAAATCACTGCAATAGTTTACCTCTTCAGTAGGATATCAGTGTACATTTACATATTGTGGAGAAATGGAGGCCCAGCAAGGCAGAAGTAGCCTAGAAGATGCAGAAAGGCTGCCCTGCATGCTGAATTTAAGCTCTAAAACCTTACAGTTGGCCATCAGCTCTGCACCAGCAGCAATGCTGCCTTCAGTTTTTTGGCCCTCTCCCAGTGCTTGGACTTACTGGGAGCAGCGCTCCGCCAGGGCTGAGGCACATGTGACTGGAACACAGTGTGCTTACACTAGTGGTATGCATCTGTGTTGGTCTAGCATTGAGAAGGAGCCTGTGTTCCTGCCTCGCTGGCTGCCTTTCTTTGCACATCGTGGATTGTTTTCTTTGTATATCTTGCAGTGTGTTGTCCATTCTGTTTGAAAGTCTTCCAGGATTGATGGCTTCTTTTGGGAGATGTTTCTGCTGCCAGATAAGCTTGGTTTCTAGATGTTCTACTGAAACTTTCCTTTTCTTTGTCTGTTAATGCTGATCAGAATGCTCTTCTTTTTTTCAGTCCTTCCCCCATGTAAGTCTGTTGGATTCCATGTTGCTTTCTTGTAGCTACTGCCTGGCCAAGATTTAGGAAGCTGTTCTTTTCCTTTGTAAATTGTTCTGTTCCTTTGTAGTACTCCTAGTTGCTGTGTCTGTTCCCTCCCTCACATTTGTCCCTTACAGTTTTTCTCATAATAGGATGACAGCATCTATACAGAGCTAGATTAATGCATATTGCTTTGTAATGTACTCATTTCATCACATTTTTCTATGCTGTTTTATATCTTTTAATGTTGTTATTCCTATGATCTATATGAACTTGCTCTCTAGATTTGATTTTATTATAAATATGGAGATCTAACAGTCTCTTCAATAATACATTAGTTTGAATTGTTGATTATCTTTACGCATTTTTATAGATCTTAAGGAAGCTTTCATATGTAGCTTATACAATTTAGCAATTCTTCAGTATTTGTTTCCTCCAGTATTTTTCCCATTTTGTTACATGATGACCAATACAAATTGCAGCTGAATTGCTCAAGTTGTAACTTCAGTTAATTCCCCAGTAAGCAAAATCAAGGCTCATCTAGTATTTGAGAAGAAAATTACCAAATGTAAAAAATGGAACTTGTCGCTAAAAGATACTCACTCTAAACACCCCTCACTCTCATTTTTTATTTTATATTTTAAGCCAGCCTGGAGTAACGCTGTGTTGTATTTCACTGAGTAACAGGAAGTTTATATTGCTCCTTCATGCACGTTAGCAAGTAGGGAGTTCGGTAATTACATATTGGCAAAATTCCTGTCAGGATGACTTGGTTTTCTCCCCTTGAGGTCCTTCTGAAATATCAAATGGAAACAGGAGTTTTCATTTCCTGACACTCCAAAATGCAGTTATTGTAGACTTTGAAGTGGAAGATATTAAAACTGGCTGGTGGAAGTGAAAATCTAATTGCTGCACTGCCCTCCTGGTGATAAGCCGTGAACGAAAACAGCGCGAGATTGAAGTTAGTGGCCAAACCAGCCAATTCTGTGTACTTGCTTCTTCTGAACAATCATGAAATGCTTTTATTTTCAAAAATCAATGATGTAAACCTCTTCTGGGCTCAGGATTAGTTATTATTGACTGATAATATGTAGCATCTACTGTATGGAAACTTGTTGGGTTTTATTCAAATTAATTCCTCTGTTGACACTTTGAATGCTGTGGTAGGCAAGCTATGAAATACTTGTTTGTTAGCAAAAACTCCCATAGTAGATTTCAATGAGTTTCTTGTAAGGACATACTCTAGGTACCTCCTCAGTCTTTAAGCTGTTAGGCTACCTGCTCCTTCAGTTCTTATCTAATTTCTGAATATGTTTCTCTCTCTCATTGTTTTCACCTTATGTGGTGCTGCCAGGCCATAGGGCTCACCTTTCTTTCACTATGATTCTCTGTGTCTTTGGTTTCATATCCATAGAGTTCCTTCCAACAGAAAGAGTTTTCTTTAAAAGAGAGGATGCCTAATGGTACACGGTTATGCTCTCAAATGTGACTTGATTTGTATTGCTTTTCAATTTCTTTAAACTTGGTATACTCTCTAATAATGAGCTGTAGTTTGTACCAGAAGTGTGGAGATGATTCCAGAAAAAAAAACCATGAAATAGAATACCTTATATCTGAAAGCAGCTAGAAGGATTAATCAAGTTCTGTATGATGCCATCTGACAGGCTTTGTTTTTTACAATTATTTTTAATTTCTTCCTGCAGTGTTGGAAAAAGATAAAGCTACATGATCCAGGAAGTGCACTAAAACTGACTGTGCAGAGCACAGAATATCCAGACAATGAAATGGATGTTTTCAGCCTTAAAATCTTGTTTGTTTGCTTGTGTGATTTACTTACAAGGATATTTTGACTTTATTACAACTTAGGTGTCTATTTTAGACAATAGGAGTCACTTTCCTTTCTCCTGTTTCACAGTGTATTGCAGTTGTTCTTAAAGAGGCTGAAAACTTTCTGTAATTAATGTTGTGTGTTAGTCCTGATTTTAAATGAGCTTTTTATGTATAGTCAGTATTTTAAACTGAAAACATTTTCTTCTTTGCTCTCTGAGGGTAACATTTACTTCTGTTGATTTTGAGTCTTGTAGAAACCACAAGAGAGTAAAAAGTCTTCATTTGTTTGACAGAGAGAGAAAGAGTGTTTTAAAATTTGAAAAGATCCTTGTGATTGGTTGGTAAATCTTGCAGTCATTCTGGGTACAAACGTAAGAGAACGTGTCTCAACGCAGGGTAAATCACATTGAACACCTTGTCAAAAGCTGAAAATGATAATTTTTGCTTCTTTTTTATAGTAACACTTTTCCTTCCTCACCGAAACAAGCATCTGTATTCTAACTCCTGGTGTTGTTCTGATGTTTTTACATACTATTTATTATTTCTTTATGGCCGTGTTCTGTTACAACTTATTTACAACTTCACTTGGTTTTTTCCTTTTGGCTCCTCATCCAAATTTATTGTAGAAATTACTTTCTACTGTGGAATTAACTACATATTTGGAAAAATGGAAACTTTATGAAAGTAAGGTACTTCAAAGTTGTGTACTTCCTGACTGTCTGTATAGTGTCTGTAAGACAGTAAGCTGTATATTGTGCCTGTGTTTGCCTGTAGATACTATTTCCTCTTTTAAGTTAATATTCTTTGTATTTGAGGGCGGTCTTTGTACAGATCTTTGTGCACTCATTATAGTATATATGCATTTTAAGGCATGAAGATGACTCTGGACGTAAATCCATCATAAAAGAGACTTGTCAGATTTTGCTACTGTATTTGTAGAACAGAGTGCAGATGTGGTTTAACAGTTGTACTGTTCTCCTTCCTACGGACAGAGTTTTGTTGGAATGATGCTTTGCATAAATTTGATTTTTGTCCTGGTACCATATGGCATTCGCTTAATGAATAAAACAGTACTTTGGAACAATGGTTTGCATTAAAGTAGTCTTGAAAGACTTCTATGAAAATTTGTGCAGTCAGTCACGCAGTCTGCATTTATTATGATTAGACATTAATTTAGCCCTGTACCTAGATCATGTCCACAAAGATTATACGTGGTACTGTTTTACTACTGTGATAGGCCCCCACATCATGCAGTCTGATTATGGAGATTACCAAGCATCACCCTGAAAGCAGGTTCAGCATGCTGCCCATTTCTGTTGGGAAACAGTTGTAAATATTTCCTCTTTAGTGGGAAGTTTTCCTCTTTGTTCTAGCCTGCATCTATTCAGGGTTAGTTTATATCTATTTAGTCTTTGTCAGTGTTGTCCTCTCATTCAAATAGCTCCCTCTTGTCTTTGGCATTGACCCATGATGTATTTACAGAGTGCAGTTTTAATCCACCCAGCCGTTTTGTTTGGTATCTGAGCTGAGCAATTTTTGTCCATTCTAAAATTATAGATTCCCATTCATCACTCCCTTCTGAGTGGTGCTTCTCTGCACACTATGTGCTTTCTCTTTTCTTTTATTGACGACTAGAAAACAGTGTATTTTACTATTGACTTGCATGAAGTCATCACTTTTTTCCCTGCCTCTACTGGAAATAAATTTAGGGTGTTTGGTGCCTACAGTGATGGCTTATGGTCAGTCACCATACAATCTAACTTCACTTCTTACCCTCTTCACATCGAAAAAGGTGTGTTCTTGGCCATCATATTAAATCCTGTTCCTGTCAGTTTGGTCTGCAAGTTCATTCATTTCTTCCGTAGGTAATGTGGTCTTCCCTTCTGCTGACAGATACACTGAAGGTAAAATGCTGAGAAACAGCCTTTGGTCACTAAAGGAAAATTAGGTCACTCCCTGGACCAGGATTTAAGGAATCCAGTACTGAAATACAAGAATGCTGTACAGAATTAAGCCCAAGTCCATCCATGCACATGCATCAGATTTCTGGTGTATTGTATTTCCTATAGGCATAACCAATATAATCTTTAATTATTTTGCATATTTTCTGCCTCGTGCCTTAGTTACAAATTCTCCAATCTCTGATTTTCCCGTGGAGGTTTGCTGCATTATTTCC